>JAHKBH010003801.1:0-13393 GCA_019049505.1 Pachyrhynchus sulphureomaculatus
GATGAGGATTATCCCTTGCGAATCCCAAAAGACAGTCGCCATAACCTTTCCAGCCGAAGGAACGGTCTTCGCCTTTTTTGGTGCAGATTCCCCCTTGGTAACCCATTGTTTAGATTGTTGTTTGGTCTCAGGAGTATAGTAATGTATCCATGTTTCATCCACAGTGACGAAACGACGCTTAAAGTCCTCCAGATTCTTCTGGAACAGCTGCAAAGCATCCTTACAACACTTCACACGATTCCGTTTTTGGTCAAGCGTGAGCAATCGCGGCACCCATCTTGCGGATAGCTTTCTCATGTCCAAATGTTTATGCAAAATATTATGTACCCGTACAGTCGAGATGCCCACAGCACTAGCAATCTCACGCACCTTAACTCTTCTGTCATCCATCACCATATCATGGATTTGATCAATGATTTCTGGAGTCGTAACCTCCACAGGCCGTCCAGAATGTTCAGCGTCACTTGTGCCCATATGGCCAGTCCGAAAATTTTGAAACCACTTATAAACTGTTCTAATCGAAGGTGCAGAGTCTGCATAATGTTTATCAAGCTTGTCTTTAGTCTCCTGAGGCGTTTTGCCTTTCATAAAGTAATGTTTAATCACCACACGAAATTCTTTTTCGTCCATTTCTTGAAAATCACTCGACTTCCTTGATTCACACGAATGCCAAACACAAAGAAATAGACCAATATGGCTGAAACTTGGTGTGCGTTCACTCAAGAGATGCTACTAACTAAACATGACGTCGATACGCGCCGGTGGTGCCATCTCTCGGACTTTGCACGGACTTTTCAAACCAGCCTCGTACATAATAATAACTTTAGTGTGACTTGTTTTATTTTCCTTTGAACGTTTTGTTTTAATTTAATAATTATTATTATTCATTTTTCTATGGATTATTGCCTAATCTAAATAAAAAAGTAGTGAAAAATGATATTAGATTTTGTTTACTGTTTGTAACAAAATTCGGATATAGCGAACCATTTTTAGTGATTTTTTGGAGTTCGTTATAAAAACGGACTTAACTGGATAAATGATTGGCGGCAAACGATTTTATAAATAACATGGTTTGTCTTTTTTTGGCTATAAAAGTTTTTTGGTTAGTTTGCGTTACCACATAAAATTACAGTGTTGGATTGAAAAGTAATCATTCTGTTACAAAAACTAGTATCTATATAAAATATATTTTATTTTTCTTTTATAAAAAAATTGATCTAAATTTGTACACAAGAGTGTTTCAGTATTACATAGGTTCTTATACACTTTTCTTTTATAATATCCCCATTATTTTTCTATATTTTATCTGATCCTCATACAGGCTCAAGAAAACCTTATATTTTTTATCATGAAACTCTATAGTTGCTGGATCTGGAAAGACAGCTTTTCCTTGTCCTCCCATTGATTGGATGGCTTTTTCTAGAGTATCAAAGTGATTTGCAGCAACAGCTCCTACAATTAAAAAAAAAATATGTGAATAAAAAAAAAAAAAACAGATAAAAATAGATAATGAGTTTGTTTTAGAGTTTTGATTTATTGAATTTGGAATTCATGCCTTCTGTAGGTTTGTTTCTCCATCCTTTCTGTTGACTAATTCCGGCCGATTTTTTCAATCGCTTGCTTCAATCTTGTCAATTGCTGACAGTAAAGTACAGAATCAACCATTTGGCCAGACTGCAGAAACTCATGATGTACGATTCCCTTCCAATCCCACCAAACGCAAAGCATCACGTTTTTTGGCATCAATTCGAGTATTACCATCGTTTGTAGAGCTTCATCCTTTTTCGACCATGATTTTTTTTGCACATTATTATCGTACGTGCTCCACTTTTCATCGCCCATGATTAACCGCTTCAGAATTGGCTCAATTTCATTACGTTTCTATGCGCAGTTAGTGCGTGCGAGTGCGTAAATTTTTTAGCTTTAAATCATGTGGCATCCAAACATCGAACTTCTTTTTGTAGCCAGCTTTGTCCAAATGGTTTTAAAAGTGTTTGGTGATGGATGTTTAGTTCCTTAGCGATATTATAGCTACTTACTTGCAGGTCTTGCTCAACTTCTTCCAAATTCTGTCAACGTTTCTGTTTTTGATCAACCAGTGTGAGGAGCATCTTTTACATCGAAATTTTCAGAACGAAAGCGACTGAACCATCTTTTGGCTGCTGCATTTGATAACATATCTCGATCGTAAACAGCACAAATTTCTTCATAGGCTTGCGCAGCATTTGTACTTTATCGAAATAAAATTGCAAAAAGTAACGAACTTTTACAGAAATTTCATTTATGATTATGGCGCTCTAAATTAATTAAAAATAAACGAATTTCAGTACGCAGTATACTGTCAAATGTCAGCTTTCAACTGATGCTAAGTATGATCCGATGCAGCTTATATTATCTAAGCTATGTGACACTAAATCTAACGAAAAAGGATTGTCGAAAAAGACAATACTTTTTCGACAATATATATATATATATATATATATATATATATATATATATATATATATATATATATATATATATACATATATATATATATATATATATATATATATATATATATATATATATATATATATATATATATATATATATATATATGTATATATATAGGCTACCGTCAGAAAGTATTTGCCCACCTAAAAATTTCAAAGTAACAGCCAAAATTTAATACCTAAATTAACCCTTTTATTATATTAGGTAAATTTAATTGTTCTTAACAAGTGTCCATCATAACATTGTTTAGGTAAGCCTTTTTGGTGAAATCATAAATTAAAAACCAATAAGTTTTGCATGATTCCTGAGAATTCCAGTTGAAGCAAGAACTCATTTCAGCTTTCTAGGGATTATAGAAAGCCTAGTGACATTTTATGATAAAAATTATACTATAAATATCATTGCCCTTTTGGAAATTAACTATTCACAAACAGTACTTTGTCATTGATACAGGCTCAATTGTTTTGTGAAAATGCCAAAAACGAAAGAAGTTTCCGTTGAAAATTGGGCTCTGATAATTGCGAGACATCAAAAATGGTCACTCGAGTCGACAAATCGCGAGTGATATGGGGATGCCAAGGAGAACGGTGGACTACATCGTAAAAAATTGTTCTCCGAGATATGGAATTCTCAACCAAAGATGTTCAGGTAGGCCTCGAAAAACGACTCTCGCCGAAGACAGAGCTATAACAACGTCCAGCAGACGTAATCGCCGCCTAATCGCACCAGAAATCACTGGTCAAGTAAACCTGGAACGACCTATCCCCATCAGCGTAACAACCGTGAAGAACAGGTTAGAAGAAGGTGGACTACACGGGAGAGTTGCAGTGAGGAATCCACTTTTTAGGCAAGTGAATAAACGTAAACGATTAAAATGGGCCCGAGAACATATTATACATACATATTATACAATATTGGACATCAGAACAATGAAATTACGTCCTTTGGAGCGACGAATCTAAATTCGAAATTTTCGGCTCAGTTCAACGAGTTTACGAGCGGCGGTCAGCTAGAGAAAGGATGTTGGATGGAGGTTCAGTAATGGTTGGGGGGTTGTTTTGGCAATGGTCAAGTTGGAAGAATCTTTAGGATAGAAGGAATCATGCGAAAAGAACAGTATCAAGAAATTTTGCTAACTCAAATGCTTCTTTCTGGAAGAGATATTTTTCAGGGGAAGTTTATTTTTCAGCATGACAACGACCTTAAACATTCTGCTAAACAAATTAGAGAACTTTTGGACCAATGAAAATCCAATGATGTCCTGGAAGTGATGACTTGGCCTCCATAATCACCTGACTTGAACCCCATCGAATTGCTGTGGGACTATTGGACAGGTGTGTTCGAAAACTCAATCCAACATCAGAAATTCAGTTGTGGGAACTTTTACAAGCAGAATGGGTTAAAATAACCAAAGAAACTCTGAAGAAACTACTGTACAGAATGCCGAAACTCTGTAAAGCGGTAATTAAAGACAAAGCAGGTCACAGATAAGAAAAATCCTGGAAAATCACGAATATTCTTCTGATTTTCTAGACTGTAAATAATGTGAAAATAAATATTAGTTCATTAAAATTTAAAAAAATATCTGAGTTTTTGTTGTCTTGGGACTGAAATAACTAGGTGGGCAAATACTTTCTGACGGTAGTGTGCATATATATATATATATATATATATATATATATATATATATATATATATATATATATATATATATATATATATATATATATATATGGGCGGCGAATTTTCCTAAAAAAAGACAGTTAGTGTATATATACCAGGTGTACAAGTATGAAATGCGGATTTCAGACAACAGATGGTGCACCAATGCAGTTTGTGCTATAAAGATTTGACACTGCGCCATTTTGTTGTGTCATCAAGTGTCAGACGTGCACGAGTGATAAATTGGAAAAGTGTTTGCATAGTGTTGTGTTGTTGTGTTCAATATGTCGAAATTTATACCGAACAAAGAGCATTCGCGGACAGCATTAATTTTTTGTTTTCTTTTGAAGAAAACTGCTGTTGAATCATACCGATTACTTCGAGAAGCTTATGGTGAACATGTTCCATCGCAAGATACCTGTGAACGATGGTTTCGGCGTTTTAAAAGTGGTGCCTTCGATGTTACAGACAAGGAACGTGGAAAACCGCCAAAAAAATACGAAGATGTGGAATTGCAAGCATTGTTGGACGAAGATGATTCGCAAACACAAAAACAACTCGCCGAGCAATTGGGCGTTAGTCAACAAGCTGTTTCCAATCGGCTACGAGAGATGGGAAAGATTCAGAAGACCGGTAGATGGGTACCACATGAGTTGAACGACAGGCAAATGGAAAAGCGCAAAAACACGTGTGACATTTTGCTCGCTCGGTACAAAAAGAAGTAGTTTTTGCATCGCATAGTTACAGGGGATGAAAAGTGGATTTATTTTGAGAATCCCAAGCGCAAAAAATCATGGGTAGACCCAGGCGCACCATTCACATCGACCGCAAGTTCGAATCGCTTTGGCAGAAAGACGATGCTCTGTGTTTGGTGGGACCAGAGGGACGTGGTCTATTATGAGCTGTTAAAACCTAGGGAAACGGTTAATACTAAACGTTACCAACAACAATTGACCGATTTGAACCGTTCGCTGCTTGAAAAAAAGGCCAGCATACCGAAAGAGGCAACACAAAGTCATTTTTCTTCATGACAATGCTCCATCACATACGGCAAAATCAGTTCGTGACACGTTGGAAGCACTCCATGCGGCTTACTCACCAGACTTGGCTCCTTTCGATTACCACTTGTTTGCATCGATGGGTCATGCACTTGCTGAGCAGCGCTTTGGTTCGTACGAAGATGTGAAAAAATGGCTCGATGAATGGTTCGCAGCAAAAGGTGAAGATTTTTACTGACGTGGTATTCACAAATTGCCCGAAAGATGGGAAAAATGTATAACAAGCGATGGAGCATATGTTGAATAAAGCACTTTTTATCATTCTTTCGAATTTAACATGTTTTTTTTTTAGAAAAAAAATCCGCATTTCATATTTGTACACCTGGTATATATATATATATATATATATATATATATATATATATATATATATATATATATATATATATACATATATATATATATATATATATATATATATATATATATATATATATATATATATATATATATCTATATGGGCGGGGAATTTTCCTAAAAAAAAAGTTAACCTCTAAAATTTTACATGGATTTTAAAAATCGATGATAGATTGAAGGGGGTAAGATTTTTCACAAAAAGGAACTTCTACCTACAGTCGAAGATTTACATCTAATTTAAAACTGGGAAGGGTGAAACTCTACAATTTTAATTTACTCCGGCCTTAAATATTGAGGACCGGGGGGGGGGGGGGGGGGGGGGGGGGGTGAAATTTTGACAAAAAAAGAAAATCTCAATAAAAAAATTTTGGTTTTAAAGGGTATATTTTCTGCATAAATAGAAGCGGAGAGCATATGCCCCCCTAGTCCCACCTTGGCTACACCACATATATATTTTGTTTGTGAAGTATTAATTACATATTGCTTACGTCTCTTGTATTTTTCGTTTAGAGCGACAAAAATAAATGTTTCTTTTGCTAATAATATTTTCTTTCAGTAGTAGGTAGATACCAACTTTTTACGATGCAGAGAACATATTATACTGCACTTCTTGTCTCTTTTTTAGTGTTCTGTACAGAACATTTATGAGATCACTTTGGTGTCCGTCTGTCCGTCTGTCTGTCTGTCACACCAGATTTTGTCCGAAACTATTTGACATAGAAAGTTGAAATTTGGCACAAATATAAGAATTGATGATCCAATCAGGGCCGTGTAGTTTTGAAAGTTCAGTTTTGACTTAAGGGGTTAGTTTTGGGAGTGTAATCGAAAGTGAGAAAAAAAGATTACCAGGTCATCGAGTGGTGTGTCAAATGAAAGCTTGTGAAAACAATTAAAAAAATGTATATGATGTAATACTTACGCACACACTTTTCTTTGTATTATCTTTTTAAAAAATGGCCAAGAACTCCTGTCCACCCACTCTCTCTTGAAAAGTACTGTCAAAAAATTTTGAAAAAATACTAAAATAGTCTTCATGAAGGGTAAGTTGAGTGAAAATTATCACGAGTGCATTAGGTTTGATAATTTATCTGGTATAAAAAAAACAACTATTTGACCGCCAAAATGGTGAAGGTTTATTTCGTCGAAGGTTGCGAATTGAGCCGGGACTGATAGCTACTGCTTTAAGCATTAGGTACCTAGACAAAATAATTTTATTTTATTTGTTTATAATTAAATAAATATTTAGGTAGTAAATATTTATTTTTAAACTTTTACCATTAGATTTTAAATTCAGTTAGATTGATTTATTAGCTATTAGATAGCTAAGATGCTATTATACAATATTGACTAAAAAAAAACGTGAAAAGACATATTGGATCTTAAGATATATATATATATATATATATATATATATATATATATATATATATATATATATATATATATATATATATATATATACATGTCACATGAAACTTTTTGTCCTAGGCTAGTTGGTCTGATTAACCTCCTGAGTCAGTATCTGACTAGACGTGTTTATAATCTGGGCTCTTAATTCTATTATTGAAAAGTTATTTGGGGGTGTGTTTTGTGAAGTCGCTGATCATTTTATACTTACCGTAACAAATTTTTTTATTTTTAAAAGCAGTCACAGTACGGAGCACTAACTGCGAAAGTCCAACATGCACTTGACCGGTTTTTTTGTAATTGGTTTGTTTTTATATACATACCTAAAATGGCTGATCCCAACAAAACACTTTCTGTTTCTTCGGGACATACAACTGGAAGATTGCACACATTAGCCTGAGCAGCGGTGAAAATGGGATTTTTACTCAGCCCACCGCAAATAAGCGTTGATTTGATGTTTTTGTATCCAGATTCTTTTAGTCTCTCTAGGATTTGACGGGTTCCATACTGGAAAAAAGAAATGTTTTATTTAAAGTATCGTAGTAATGTAAAAAATAATACTATGACGCGCGCCGCCAAGTTTGAAAATATGATACTCCAAGGTATTTGTAAATGTATATTAATGTAGAGTAAACAACTCCAGGGGCTCTGGAGCCCCCAAACATTGATGTTATGTGGTTAAAAATAACGACTCAACAAACCACAAGGTTCACCTGTATCCTGTATCGACCACCAAGTGATACCAATTTTCGAACACTTTTCGCTTCTCTTGTAGACACCATCGATCATTTACAAATTAACTATCCAAGTGCCGAAATTGCCATCCTGGGCGACTTTAATGTCCACAATATCAACTGGCTTAAATATTCAAATACTACCGACGAACAAGGTCATGAAGCTGAATCATTCTCAATCAATTATGGCTTAACTCAGCTTATTGACGAACCAACACGGATCCCTGATCGAGACGGGGAGTTCGCCAGTCTTCTTGATCTGTTTTTAACCACCAATCCGGAGATTTACACGGTCACCGTAAATCCGCCGTTAGGTTCTTCCTACCATAAACTGCTTTCGACATCGAGTATCCTGCTAATCAGTGACAGAGAGGCGCCTAGGCCGCGCAAGATCTGCTAAATGGGAAGATCTCATGGAATACTTTCGAACTTTCCCTTGTTTGTTTTCGATCCGATAACCCATCTGACTGCGCCAGGGAGGTCTCCGATGTTATTTTGGCTGGTATGGAAGCTTACATCCCTTTTTCGAAGAAATGCTCCTGCAACGGCAAGCCTTGGTTCGACCGAAAATGCAAAGAAGCTGTTGCTTCTAAACATATTGCCTACCGACAATGGCGTGAAAATCCAACACCGTAAATCGTAACATCTTTGTTCGTGCCCGGAACAGATGCAAGGGAATTATCGACGAAACCAAGGAGGCACACAATCAACGGATTAGAAACAAACTTCTCGCTTGTCCCAACAATTCCAGGTCCTTTTGGGCAGTCGCTAAGGCAGTTAGTCAAAATTTTACCAAATCCACCATACCACCACTCACACGGCTAGATAATTCCATTGCAGCCGCACCTGTTGAGAGAGCGAACTTGTTGGCTGAACTCTTTGCTTCACATTCTACTGTCGATTTCCAAGGAAAAACACCACCTACTATTCCCATATTGCAGTCAAGGATGCCCGATGTTGTCTTCAGACAGCGCATCATAAAGCGTATTTTAATGAAGCTAGACACCAAGAAGGCTTCTGGCGCTGACGGAATACCTGCCATAGTTCTCAAAAATTGTGCAAGGAAACTAACACCAGTTTTCCGTAGACTTTTTAATCTATCCTACAGAAAGGGAATATTTCCGTCCTGCTGGAAATGTGCCACGGTTCAGCCGATACCTAAAAAAGGCAAGAAGACCTTGCCAAATAAATACCGACCAGTTGCACTGCTTTCAATAATACCGAAAGTCATGGAAAAGGTTATCAATGAGCATCTTCTGAAATATCCTGAACGATTCAATATTATTAGCGATCACCAATATGGTTTTCGTAAACATAGCTCAACAGGAGATGATGTAACACATGTTGGGAACAACGCAATTGAATACTTTGGAGAATCTCGAGCGGTTGCTCTTGACATATCCAAGGCATTCGACCGTGTTTGGCACGATGGACTGTTGGCTAAGTTACGCTCTTATGGTATGTCTGAAAGGTTCTGTTTGTGGCTCTCATATTTCCTCAGAGAGCGTTCTTTACGAGTAGCGGTCGACGGATTTCTTTCTAACGCCCTCACTATCAACGCCGGTGTGCCCCAGGGCTCCATACTGTCTCCTACTCTCTTTCTCATTTACATTAACGATCTGCTGGAAAAGACCGGGAATTCAATCTACAGCTTTGCAGATGACAGAACGCTTGTCTCTTCATTCACCTTGAACGCTCGGACATCGGCTGCTCAGGCGAATATCCGCAGACAGCAGGAGGTCGTTCAACTTAACAAAGACCTGGAAGAAATTCTATCTTGGGGTGACAGTAACCAAGTGGAATTTAACGCTACAAAAACCCAGGCGGCAGTTTTTTTCTAAAAAAGTTAACGTTGCTGAACCCGACATAGTTATGTCGGGGCACTCCACTCCCCTAGCATCGTCGCTCAATTTGTTGGGCGTTAGTTTGGGAGCAAATATGTCCTGGCATGAACAGGTTGCAGGCATAGCAAGGAGAGCTTCTCAAAAGTTGGGAATATTATTTAGAACCAGAAAGCTTTACACCCCACAACAACTGTTAATTCTTTACAAAGCCCAAATTCGACCAACTCTGGAATACTGCTCCCACGTTTGGGGCTCCGCTCCCAAACATACACTGCATTTGTTGGATTCTGTTCAGAGAAGAGCGGTCCGTCTGATTGGGGACCCGGAATTGACCGGCGGCCTTGATTCGCTGGAACATCGAAGAACGGTTGGCGACTTGAGTCTGTTCTATAAGTATTTTCATGGAACGTGGTGGAAGGATGTAGCCCGCTTAATTTCTCCCAAAGCGGTGCATGTTAGAAATACACGTCGCGCTGGTGCTTCACATCCGTATGAGGTTCAGCTTGTTACTCCGCGTACAACGCTTTTCAAGCAATCTTTTATATGAAGAACGTCATCCCTTTGGAATAATTTGTCCAGCGCTGTGTTTCCCACCGAGTACAAGTTACAGCGATTCAAGAACAACGTGAATCGCTTTTCCACACTCATGCCGCTCCTGGAGCACTTTAGGGACTTCCCTGCAGCACGTGTGCTAGACACATAAAAAAAATCATTTTAATAGGATCAACGGACGAAGAGCATTTCTTTAAAGTAAACAAGAAAACACTAAAGGCGAAACTGCTTTTAGAGGGGGTCCCAATCGACACACGAGGGGTGGGGGGCAAGACCTCTCTCTTCATCAAGACAATGCACGCGTGTACACTTGTATCATCGCCATGGCAAAATTAGTTGGATGCGAATTGCTTCCGCATCCACCACATTCTCCAGATTTAGTCCCTAGCGATTATCTCCTATTTCTGAAAATAAAAAATGTCTCGGAGGAAAAAAAATTTGGCTCAAATGATGAGTTAGGTGCTGAAACAAGCGCCTAATTTGAAAAATAAAATAAATTTTACACATAAAAATGTTTTTTTTCTTGTCAAGGCCAGGTACTTATCCTACAACTCTCGTAGTATATCATTGGTTAAAGGAAAATGAAAAGTTTGAAAGGACTAAAAAAAAATTAACAAAATTATTTTTATTTGGAAATAAATTTGAAAGTACTGTTAGATGGAAATATTAGGAAATCAAATTAAATAATACTTACTGACAGTGCTTGTACAGTTGCCAAATAAAGTAAGGCTAAACTTTCCTCGTCAGTTGCTAATGATAATCCAGAAATCTAAAAAAAAATAATGAAAGGAGATACAAGTTTCAGTTATATGAAAATTTTAGCAAACGTGGACAAGTCTCTTACCATTCCTTTCAGAGTTGGATCAGCTAATAACCTATTACCATGGAAATCTGGATAAACATGGAAGTCTTGTGTAAGGAACGCAACTTTTGTATTTTGTTTTTTAGCTAAATCTTCCAGTACATTGTTTAAATATTGAATGATGTGCCTAAAAAGTGAACCGTGAACAGTTTGGTTCTTCTGTAAGGCCTACGCAGATAATGAAATGTGGTAACGATCTTAGAATTGAAAATCATCCGAATCGTATTAGGACAATATTGATGCATTTTTTGTCAGTTAGATTTGATATCTTAGAGGATTTTTAAAGAATAGTTAAAAAAAAAACTTTTAAGCGAACGTATATGTAATTTTGGCTGTAGAGATTTTTAGGGTTCCGTACTGAACACTTATAAGATCACTTCGATGTCTGTCCGTCTGTTTGTCTATCCGTCCGTCTGTCTATCCGTTTTTCTGTATGTCACACCCGATTTTCTCCGAAACTATTTAACAGAAAAAGTTAAAATTTGACACTAATATAGGAATTGATGGCCTCATCAGAGCCGTGTAGTTTTGAAAGTTAAATTTTGACTTAAGGGACTAGTTTTGGGGGTTGAAAACGGAAGTTAAAAAAAATACCAGGTTATCGAGTGGGATGTCAAATGAAAGCTTGTAAAAACACGAGTTCAAAAATATATATAATGTAATACTCTTGCACACTTTTCTTTGTATTATTTTTAAAAAAGTGTGAAAAATCGTTGCCCCCCCCCTTATCTCGGAAAGTACTGGTCAAAAAATTTTGAAATATTCTAGAATATTCTCCACAGGGTATAGATTGAACGAAAATTATCACGAGTGCATTACCTTTAATATTTTATCTCGTATACAAAAAAAAAAAAACAAAAAGTTTAAGGTTATCAGTTTTCAGTAAGGATCAGGAAAAACCTTTGTTGAAAACTCATTTGGAGTATGTTTTGTGAAGTCACTGAGCATTTTATACCTCCATAACAAAAGTTTTTTTTAAAAGCAATTAACATACTAAACACTAATTGCTTGAGTCCGACTTGCACTTGGCCGGTTATTTTTTATATAAACACTTACGCATCTCCTAATTTTTTCCGAATTTCTGGAGTTGCAGCATGAGTATCAATAACATGATCTACTAATTTTCCGGTCGCACTTTGCCCCCCTTCATTTAACCACATTCCTGGGATCATGGCACTTTTATACGGGCCCCATACACCGGGGGTAAATATTGCTTCTTTGGAAACTGCCATATGGCATGTTGAAGTACCACAAATAAGTCCTAAAATTAAATAAAAAAACGAAATAATTTAACATTATTATGGTAGGTTGGTACGTACATTGATGAGTTAATAGTGCACAAATTAAGAATCATGGTTGTAAATCAAATTTGAGATTGGCGCTAGTGACACAGGTTGTCAACAAGATCTGACAGGACACACAAAATTTATCAGAATACCGAGAGCAGGCGGGTGGTCGCAGGCCGTATAGTGATCGCAAAGACAAAAAAATGTTTTTGTCTTAGTCTTGCACGCCTCTCACAGTCTTATCTTTGCGAAAGTCTTGCATTTTCTTTTCTTGTTAATATACGTCATATTTTTTTCAGCTTCGTATTTTATTGCTTCGATGGTATCAGTGTCTGATAATATCTTGCTGATATACTTGCAGTACCGGCCCCGAAAATACACCAGTAGCAGCATAAAACACTGATAGTACCTTCCATTTTCTAGACTATATTGTGGATAACAGGTGTACGAAGTTTTCAGGTGGACAAAAGCGAAAATAGAAAATTGCGCTATTTAGGCCCTAGCCAATAGACATTGCTAATAAACGCATGCAAAAAAAGATAATAAGAAATTATTTTCTGAAGCATTCTGTTGAATTTAGCGTAAAGCTTAGCCAATGGGAAATAATAAAGATAATACATGAAGATAATTGGGTAGACAAGTTAGCAATGATGGAATGGTGATTGAATTAAGTCTATTGTGAATTATGAAGGTCTTATTAAATTTTAGGGGCTTTGGTCGAAGATTTTCCTTCTACTTCTTCCTTTAGCCATTCACGATCCTTTAGATATAGCCATCTCTCATGTGTTTCCTTATGTCCTTGCTTTGAGCAATTTGATACCAATTTAGCCCCGCTGACTTTTTAATACCGTCGTACCAACGTCTACCAGTTCTCTCTCCATGGTGTCCAGCGGGTCACTTTTCCGCTCCAGTTATCCAAATTTCTGGCCACATGGCCAACCCAGTTCCATTTGAGGGAAGATATTATTTTAATTGTGTCCTGGACCCTTCTTTTATTCCAATCGTTTGCATTTTCCTTTCAATTGCTCTCTGGTGGATATGTAATCTTCTTTGTCAGAACCTATGTTTCACTACCATATGTTGTTATGGTAGAATGCATTCATTATATACTCTACTTTAAAGTTTAGACATTTTA
>JAHKBH010003802.1:0-13386 GCA_019049505.1 Pachyrhynchus sulphureomaculatus
GAATTCCATCAAATACCTTCCTAAGTTTTTCACCTGTATTCATTTATTTTCTAACAAAGTGCTCCATTCTTTTTGTTTTTTTTTTATATTACTCATGCTGCATTAACTTTTATATTACTCATGCTGTATTAAATAACAAATCAAAAATTTCAAACATTTCTATATCTATGATTTTGAATGATAAAACTTTGCACAATTTTATTTGTATTTCAAATCTCGCGCTGGTCCACTTTTAACATGGCGGATTGCCACGTGACCTTCTGAAAACGAACCTGATTTTCCTATGCGATTATCCTTTGAGTTTCGCTACTGTATAGTGTGTTTACTGTGGTATAGGCTCAGAAACTATAGTCATAGGAGAAAAGGTATGAAATATTAGCATTCATGGAATCTTTGTTGGTCATTTTGCATGTGCAAATTTCTCGACTTTATGTTGTAGTGACCAATCAAGTAACAAACCATATTCCCAAAAAAAATTTTATTTCGGAATATCGATTTAGATTAACGTATGTAAATCAGCCCTTCTTAGGAATAAATCGAAGAGACAGTTAACAAAATGTGTGCTTATTTCTGTGAAAAATGACTGTACACTTAAGGAAATTCGAGGAGGGGATAGAAGATCAGAACTTTACCAAAAAAAAACGCAGCAGGCTTGGAGCACATAAAAGAATTTAAAACCTCTTCAGCAATACTATTCAAAGTCCAAAAGTACCTTTAGGCAGTATCTGAGTAGCGAGCTAACCGTAAGAAAATTGTGGCCATTGTTCAAAGAGGAACACACACATTTTTCTGTTGAATATACGATTATTATCGTACCATATTCAACGAACATTTTAACATTGCTTTCGGTGCACCGTACGTTGACAAATGCTCAACCTGCTCATCCTTTGAAAGTAGAATCGAAATGGAATCAAGAAAATTGGAGAGAAATGCCTTAAAAATTGAGTTAAAAGCACATACAGTCCGAAGTGCAGTATTTTATACAGAGCTGCAAAATAATAACCCTAGTGAAAAACATACAGTTATGACTGCGAAAAAAACCTTATTTTACCCAAGGTTCCAGATCAGGCAACATATTATTCAAGGCAAATGTACCTTTATAAGTTCACGATTTGCAAAGGACACTCAAAGAGTGAGCAAACAGTGAATAACACATTCAGCAACTTGTAGTTAGAGAACCAGCATCCAAAAGGTTCTAATGAAATCGCCTCCGCAGTTCATCAATGGTTTTTTTACAGACTGATTTTGCTGCTATAAACACACTGAGATTATTTTCTGATGGCTGCGGGGACAAAAACAAGAACAAAACAACGACTTGTATGGTTCTCTATTGGTTCATTCTGCAGGCTCCACCTGAAGTAGAAAAAGTGGAAATGTGGTTCCCGATAGTGGGCCATTCATTTTTACCTGCTGATGGTGTTTTCGGAAAACTAGAACGTGAATTTAGAAAATTCAGTGTAATTGAAACTCCTACAGGTTACGCTGCCATAATAAAAAAAAATCCACGATAATCAAGCTGGTTAAGCCTGAGGAATACTTTCCCTCCAAAGCTGGAGGGAAATGGCTGAAACCCATCTTAAAAATCCAAGTAGCTGGCATTTTCAGTGCCAAAAATGTAAAAAAAATCATTATAACCAAAACCAAAATTAAAAAAGTGCTCTTGTTCAAGGTCAATTTTACAAATTTAATTTTTGTACTCCAAAATCTATCATGAAGATAGGAAGTGTTTTAAAAACAAAATTTTCCCTACTGCTACTGCTCGAGGAGTTGCCTTAAAGGAGGCAAAAATTAATCATTCATTTAGGTAGTATTAATTTTTAACTACTTTTTTTGATTTTTTAGCCTTTTCATTTTTCTCTTTTATTTTGAATCTACGTTCGTAATTTTTTTTTTACTTTTTACTGTAATAATATATTTCAAGACAAGTTATACATACATGTTTAATGAAAAACTGATTTTGTTATGTATGATTGTTTTATTTACAACCAAAAGGAAGAATCTAGTGAAATGAGATGGGTAAACAAATAGCAGCTTTTGCAACTGCAAGACATATTAATCAGGTTTTGCAAATTGCACGGCCTCAAACATGGCTGCCCGAAATTTTGCAAAACCTGATAACTTTCGCCAACGGTTGCTAAGCCGGTATTAAATATTTAAATAAGCAAAATTTAATAATTTCGAGATTATAGGCAAATATACAATTGCCCTTCTTGAATTTTATACGTTTTTTTAAAAAAAAGTCTCAGTTTTTCGGTAATTGCTAAAATTTGTTTCACAGTAACTTATGAGGTTTTGTAACTGACCGACTCACTCGTTCAAAAATTATGTTTAAAAATAAATAAACCTAGTAAAATTCGCGAAATAGCATATAAAAAGAAACAATGTTACTATTATGAACAATAGTGTGAACTACGTATACAAATAAAACAAGTGTTCAATTAAGAAACCTTAATAATATCAAAACTCTTTCATTTTGGTACATACTCGTATGACCTTTAAACCCGCCTTACGAAACAGAATTTAGCCAAAGTAATAACAAGGATTACCACTAAAGAATGTTTTATAAATTCTATACTTTTTAAGGTTCGGTACTTTATACCTTAATAATAACAATAATAATAAAAAAACATTAATCTCTACCCTCTGACACAAGAAAGAATAAACAGAGTATAACATTAGAAAGATTTTGTATTTTTTCACATATCTTTGTCGTTATCGTTATCTCAAGCGCAGTATTAACGCGAAGAAATTGCAAAGTCAGGTTAGTATTCATCTTCTATAAACTTATTTTTTCATTACGAGAAGACAGAAGGAGCATTATGTTAGAGAAAGACGTGAAATAATTTGGTTTTCAGGGTATAATGAATGTGGCAACGTAGCTTTCTCGCTTGCTTTCCGCCGCACGCAATCAGGTGTTATTTATAATGACCATGATACTTTTACATGATATACAATAAGAATTATGTTTAATACATTAAAAGAATACTTTGGATTATTTATTCAAAAAAATATCTAATAATTAAGTAAATATATCAATTATTAAGTATTAATAACTGAATAAAGGCGTTTGCGAGACATACCCTTATTCTAGTACCTTTTAAAAGAAAGTTCGAACAGTGCAATGCATATACAGGGTGCGGCGCTAAAATCCGGACAAATTAAACATTTTTTTAAAAGAAAATTTATTCGTCAAAAAATTAAAATGAAATAAAAATTCTTTTGCATATCAGTTGTGTGACCTATCCAGAGTGCAATTATTCAGTATAACCTCCCTCACCCGCAATGACCACCTACATCCTTGGCCTGAATCGCTCGCACGCTCTCTTTAAAGCAGAGCTGTCCATATTGACAAATGCTGCTTCGATAAGGGTGCGTAAAGATGTCACATTAGGGTGTCTGGACTTGTTAGTAAGTATTGGTTCATTCTGCAGGCTCCACCTGAAGTAGAAAAAGTGGAAATGTGGTTCCCGATAGTGGGCCATTCATTTTTACCTGCTGATGGTGTTTTCGGAAAACTAGAACGTGAATTTAGAAAATTCAGTGTAATTGAAACTCCTACAGGTTACGCTGCCATAATAAAAAAAAAATCCACGATAATCAAGCTGGTTAAGCCTGAGGAATACTTTTCCCTCCAAAGCTGGAGGGAAATGGCTGAAACCCATCTTAAAAATCCAAGTAGCTGGCATTTTCAGTGCCAAAAATGTAAAAAAAAATCATTATAACCAAAACCAAAATTAAAAAAGTGCTCTTGTTCAAGGTCAATTTTACAAATTTAATTTTTGTACTCCAAAATCTATCATGAAGATAGGAAGTGTTTAAAAAACAAAATTTTCCCTACTGCTACTGCTCGAGGAGTTGCCTTAAAGGAGGCAAAAATTAATCATTCATTTAGGTAGTATTAATTTTTAACTACTTTTTTGATTTTTTAGCCTTTTCATTTTCTCTTTTATTTTGAATCTACGTTCGTAATTTTTTTTTTTTTTTTTACTTTTTACTGTAATAATATATTTCAAGACAAGTTATACATACATGTTTAATGAAAAACTGATTTTGTTATGTATGATTGTTTTATTTACAACCAAAAGGAAGAATCTAGTGAAATGAGATGGGTAAACAAATAGCAGCTTTTGCAACTGCAAGACATATTAATCAGGTTTTGCAAATTGCACGGCCTCAAACATGGCTGCCCGAAATTTTGCAAAACCTGATAACTTTCGCCAACGGTTGCTAAGCCGGTATTAAATATTTAAATAAGCAAAATTTAATAATTTCGAGATTATAGGCAAATATACAATTGCCCTTCTTGAATTTTATACGTTTTTTTAAAAAAAAGTCTCAGTTTTTCGGTAATTGCTAAAATTTGTTTCACAGTAACTTATGAGGTTTTGTAACTGACCGACTCACTCGTTCAAAAATTATGTTAAAAATAAATAAACCTAGTAAAATTCGCGAAATAGCATATAAAAAGAAACAATGTTACTATTATGAACAATAGTGTGAACTACGTATACAAATAAAACAAGTGTTCAATTAAGAAACCTTAATAATATCAAAACTCTTTCATTTTGGTACATACTCGTATGACCTTTAAACCCGCCTTACGAAACAGAATTTAGCCAAAGTAATAACAAGGATTACCACTAAAGAATGTTTTATAAATTCTATACTTTTTAAGGTTCGGTACTTTATACCTTAATAATAACAATAATAATAAAAAAACATTAATCTCTACCCTCTGACACAAGAAAGAATAAACAGAGTATAACATTAGAAAGATTTTGTATTTTTTCACATATCTTTGTCGTTATCGTTATCTCAAGCGCAGTATTAACGCGAAGAAATTGCAAAGTCAGGTTAGTATTCATCTTCTATAAACTTATTTTTTCATTACGAGAAGACAGAAGGAGCATTATGTTAGAGAAAGACGTGAAATAATTTGGTTTTCAGGGTATAATGAATGTGGCAACGTAGCTTCTCGCTTGCTTTCCGCCGCACGCAATCAGGTGTTATTTATAATGACCATGATACTTTTACATGATATACAATAAGAATTATGTTTAATACATTAAAAGAATACTTTGGATTATTTATTCAAAAAAATATCTAATAATTAAGTAAAATATATCAATTATTAAGTATTAATAACTGAATAAAGGCGTTTGCGAGACATACCCTTATTCTAGTACCTTTTAAAAGAAAGTTCGAACAGTGCAATGCATATACAGGGTGCGGCGCTAAAATCCGGACAAATTAAACATTTTTTTAAAAGAAAATTTTATTCGTCAAAAAATTAAAATGAAATAAAAATTCTTTTGCATATCAGTTGTGTGACCTATCCAGAGTGCAATTATTCAGTATAACCTCCCTCACCCGCAATGACCACCTACATCCTTGGCCTGAATCGCTCGCACGCTCTCTTTAAAGCAGAGCTGTCCATATTGACAAATGCTGCTTCGATAAGGGTGCGTAAAGATGTCACATTAGGGTGTCTGGACTTGTTAGTAACTCTTTCGATTACGCTCCAAATATAGTAGACGAGGGGGCTCGAATCCGGACTATTGAAAGGGCCAGAACTCTTTAGACCAGAACATGACCACGTTATCCGATAACCAATTTTGGACTAAATTGCTCGTGTGTGCCGGTATACCATCCTGTTGATACACATATACGCCTCATGTCGTACACAATTGATCTCGACGTGAAGAAGCGAATTATTTCGGCCGCCAAACGTCCAGCGCGAAGACTTTCAATAATCGCGGCTCTTCGGTTGTACTCCGCACTTGTTCGCGACGGCTCGGTCATTTCAAGGTTATGACTGTTTACTAGAAGTATGTGGCTTTCACGAACGTCAACAACGACCTATAGTGGAACTACTACATGGCGGAAAATTCAAATTTAAATTTGTCCGGATGTAAGCGCCACACCCTGTATGTAATTTAAAATTTAAAAGCCCATGTCAGCACGCGCAGTCTTCTTCAAGCTACATTGCCACAGCAAAAATTCACTGCATAAAATACATGAAAAAGTAATATTTGTTTAGTATTTTTGCAACAACTAAGAGGTAAACTGCCTTCATATTTTAACAAACGAAAGCAAAGTAATTTTTTTATGTATATACTTTTTTGTAACTTTTTACTTTTTAATGTACAACAAAGATTGTAAAAAACGCATGCTTTTGATAGAAAAAGTATGAATTCCCATCTTTTAAGTGTTAAGTATCTGAAACATGTTTATTTTAAAAACAATCAACGTACGGAACACTAATTGCGCAGATCCAACTTGCACTTGACCGCTTATTGTTTTTAAGATTCGCTTGTTCCTTTTATTCTAGGCCAGAACTCGTAAGGTTAATAATACTCGATCAAATGTTTCAGAAATGATTTCATATTTTACTTACATTGTGCATGTTATTGTGGTATTCATTTAAATTATTTAATACAAAATTCTTCGGTGAGGATGGAGGTGTTACAGTTATTGCGACCTCTTGCATTCTTGCTTTGTCGAGGAGCGAAATCGCAATGTTTGAAAGCCTCTGTTTCCGTCTCTCTTTTGATACTGTACGAACTGCCTTTTCCCATAATACTTTGCTGTTTTTTGTGTTCCTAAAACAAAAAAAATAATGTATGAGAAAGTAACTCACACTCAATATCAAAGTATCATTCAAAAACTTTAAATATTTGTCAAGCAGGTATGTACATGACAAGGTATCATCATGATTGACTCTTTGGAAACGGGTAAAACAGTGACTGGCTCTTATTACGCAACGTTTTGGACTTTTTGCATAGTGAGTTGAGGCAAAAGCGAGCAAGATTAGCGCATAAAAAAGTACTCCCTCACCTGAATAATGTGCCTGCTCACACAACGGCCGTTCTAATGGCAAGAGCGCACTAGCTAAGCTCCGCAATAGTTCTCTACCCACCTTATTCCCCCGATTTGGCCACAAGGAACTTATTTTGGTTTCCTCACCTCAACAATTGTCGAATAAAGAGGTTATATGTGCAGTAAACAAGTACTATGCACAGTTCGAAACAACTTTTTCTCTGCGTGAATAAAAAAATTGGAATCTCGTTGGATCAAATGTTTTGAGTTCTATAGAGATTATGTTAAGAAATAAATTTTTGTTTTACCAAAAAAATGTTTTTTACCCTGTTTTTTACACGACTTTTCAGTCCACCCTGGTATATCGGTTTAGTCGTCCATGCTTTCAGGAATTAAGAGAATCTTGGATTTTTCATACAAGAGTGGAAAATAGCCGAAAATAAGAATAGCAGTGGAGATTTTAAAAAAATACACTATTGTGTTTGTTCTTGGGAAGCTATTTGAATGATTGGTCAATAATCTCATCTGGAACCGAAGCGTTCTTGATATGTTTTCAACAATAATTTTTTTATTTAATAATAAATGTATATTTTAAGGTCGATTTTTTTGGTAATTTTAATTATTCTGTTGGTTCTTGCTTTCTTATTAAGGTTACAGATGGAATATTTATTGGACTCTTTGTACGTGTAAACATTTGCAAAGATTTCTGATTAACTATTGGGACTTCAACGGTAATAAAATGAAAAAACGTTACTATATTTGGTCAAGGATTGTTTAATTTTGAAATCAGGCTTGTTCTACATGTTTAAATGACTTCTTCAATTTTGCAATTTGATCAAAATTTAAAATTTGGATTTAATTATCAACTGTTGCAATATTCTGTTTCTCTCTTTAAGCAGATCTGTCACAACAAATACATATTTAGGGAGTAATGAAATCAACATTTGAATTAAAAAAAAACAAAGTAGGCGCGGTTACTATTATTAACTTCTTCTGTTACAGCTCAGCTCGTCTGATAAGCCCCACTTAAAAACAACACTCAGTATTTAATATGTATATGTACATACTTTCACTGGAGTACAGGGTGAGTCAACGATAAAGTAAAGTTCATTATCTCATTTGTTTCAGGAATGAAGAAAAAATGTTAAGTACAATAGTTTTAGGGAATGTTAAAGTGAACAGTTTAAAATTATTTTTGAGGATACAGGGTACGTCAAAAAAGTGTGGCCGATAAAACATATGTTTTTTTTAAATGAAACATCCTGTTTTCTAATTTATTTTTAAATTCTGCTTAAAATTTTATAAGCTTTTTATTAATAATGTTATATACCTAAACCTAGTAGTTTTTCTAATATTTTTTTTTTTTTTTTTAAATACTAGTTTTCAGTTTTGTAAAAAATTGCCAGTAGCGCCATTGTTTCTGAAGGTGGAATACTCATAATTGGTTCGAGCATTCTATAGAGATGAAAAAAAAGATATATGTAAAGAAACTTGAGTTAGATGCAAAATAAATTTATACATTTCGGCTATTTTAAATTGAAAAATATTATTATTTTTTCTGATTGATTTTACGAAACCCTTCAACTTTTATTACGTACGTCACCTATTTCTAATAGTTTTCGATTGATTTTGAATTTTTTCAATTTTTACTTGTTTTTAATACACTTACGCTATATCATCATAGTTGCCAAGACAAAACAAAAATGTAGTATAGTAGTATTTAAAAAAAAAAAAATGAAATATTAGAAAAACTACTAGGTCCAAGTATATAACATTATTAATAAAAAAGTTATAAAATTTGACGCAGAATTTACAAATAAATTAGGAAGTAGGATGTTCCATTTAAAAAAAACATATGTTATATCGGCCACACTTTTTTGAAGTACCCTGTATACTCAAAAATAATTTTAAACTTAATTAATATTCCCTAAAACTATTGTATTTAACATTTTTTCGTCATTCCCGAAAAAAAAGAGATAATGAACTTTACTCTATCGTTGACTCACCCTGTACAATGTATAATTAATGCAAAACAATCGTCGTTCCAGGTTTTTAGTGTTCCGTATGGAACACTTATAAGATAACTTCGGTGTCTGTCTGTCTGTCTGTCTGTCTGTCACACCCGATTTTCTCCGAAACTATTTGACATAGAAAGTTGAAATTTGGTAATAATATAGAAATTGATGCCCTCATCAGAGCCATGTAATTTTGACTTAAGGGGTTAGTTTTGGGGGGTGAAATCGAAAGTGAAAAAAAATTTTTTTACTAGGTCATCGAGTGTGGTGTCAAATGAAAGCTTGTGAACACACGAGTAAAAAATATATATATAATGTAATACTTGCGCGCGCTTTTCTTTGTATTATTTTTAAAAAATCGCGAAAAATCGCTGTCCCCCGCCTTATCTCGAAAAGTACTTATCAAAAAATTTTGAAAAAATTCTGGAATATTCTCCACGGGGTGTAGATTGAACGAAAATTATCACGAGCGCATTACCTTTAATAATTTATCTGGTATATAAAAAAAAAAAAAAAAAAAAAAAAATTCAAGGTCATCAGATTTCAGTAAAGATTGGAAACAAACTTTGTTGAAAACTCATTTGGGGCGTGTTTTTTTGTGAAGTCACTGATCATTTTATATCTCTGTAACAAAATTCTTTATTTTAAAAGCAATCAACGTACGGAACACTAATTGCGCAAGTTCAACTTGCACTTGACCGGTTATTATTATTATATTTGGCGAAGCCATTCTATAACCAGGTCAAAATAATACCTAAGATAGAATTCACCATACCTAAGTTCACTTAACCGGCCGTATTTTAAGTTGGTATATTATATTAAGGTGTTACATACTCCTGGGCGCTGAAAAAAGTGTGTTATATTTAAAAAAAATATTTTGAAGATTATTAAGTGAATAATACAAAAGAATGGTGATTATATTTTTTATTGTACTTTCAAATATTGGAATTTTTTTTTTTAAACTGGACCACTGATGAAAGCTATGGCACTTGTCTGCAGAATAACTTCACAAAAAATAATCCGATCTGCAAAAATACAAACTAATCTTATAAAATATTGTAGAAATTAAAAATTGTCGAAGAGTTTTTTTTTAATAAAAAATTTACAGTGTTTCAAACTTTAGTATGCAATTTTCGACCAAAAAATTTATGTTTAATTATTTATAAAAAATTGTCTATTAGAAAAACTAAAAAACCTCTGGACATTTTGCAGAAAAAGTAATAAAAGTTTTTAAAAAAAGAAGTTAAAAAATATTAAAAATTGACTGTGTAATATTGCAGACATTGCATTGAGACAGATAGCTGTCCCAATTCGACGAATAATTCTTAGAGGAATAAAAATCCGTAAAAAAAATCGAATATTTAAAAATTTGAGGTGTATGTCAATATTCATGATAATCTGGCTATAGTCAGGTACTTCACCAAAAATAAACTATATAAGAGTTTTCAAAACACTGGTTTAAAAGAGCAACCCTAAAGTTGTTGAAAAATATAAAATAAACATGCTTATATCGGGTGAAAAGTCCCGAGACTTTCCGAGAGACGGCAGCACAAACAAAAAAACCATATGATTTTCAGTTAGTGTAAACTTCCAGAAGATTCGTGTAAAATTTTCATTACATTGTCTCTATTAGTTTGCGAAATACAGCTGTTTAAGTGACGCTACTTTGGATTTTTGCATAAAGATGGAACAAAAAGAAATGCGTGTGTTGATTAAACATTACTTTGATGAGGAAAAAATACAGCTAGAACCCAAGTGACACGTGCTATGGCACATCTGCTCCGTCAAAAGCAACTGTATGTCGGTGGTTTAGTGAATTTAAATACGGTCTACTCAGTATATGTCACCTCTACACCAAACAATTTATTTTTGCGCACTACGCGCGTTTCGCTAACCATGTCACCTTCATCAGTCACAAGCTAACATGGTTAGCGAAACGCGCGTCGAGTGCAAAAATAAAGTGTGTATTGTAGTGGTGATATATTATATACTGAGTAGTGTCATTATGTCAAAGATTCCACATTCCCAACATAGTTAAATGCGGTCGTCCAAGCACTGCATTTCGAACGTTCAAATAAGACAACATCTACATAAAAACACAAAAAAAAACTCCACTATATTGTTCTGAATGACCGCAAGGTGAAAGTGAGAGACAGCTGACATCGTAAAGATATCAAGAGAACACGTGAGGCATTTTTTGCATGAATATTTCCATATGTATGCAATGGATGCCGCGCAATCTCCCGATTGATTAAAAACAGCAACGTGTCAAAGATTCAGAGCGCTGTTTAGCACTGTTTCAGCGAATCCAAAGAAGTTTTGCGTCTATTCGTAAGAATAGCCACCACTACATGCCTGAGTCCAACAGGCAGTCTGCAGAGTGTCTGGCAGACCGAAGCGTCCTAAAACACAAACATCAGCTGGAAAGGTTTTAGCAAGTATTTTTTGGAATGCATATGGCATAATACTGATAGACTATCTTAAGAAAGGACGAACAATCATCGGAGACTATTACGTTGGTTTATTTGACCGTTTAAATGATTAAACCAAAGAACAAAGCTGCATTTAGCGAAGAAAAAAGTGTGCTTTCACAAGGATAATGTACCAGCTTACAACCCTATAAAGTGACTGGACCAAATGGACTGTGCTTCTTCATCCTCCGTATTCACCAGATCTGCCCCCCACTGATTATTACCTATTTGTGAATGAGGCTTATTTTAAAGAGCTCGACAAATCGCACTACATGAAAAAGATCCCAATGTTGGAAGATCGCTGAAATAAGGAAACTATATGAAGAATAAAATCGATTTTTGGCAAAAAACATTGTTTTTCCTTCAAAAGTCTTGGGACTTTTCACCCCATTAGTATATTGTTACCATCTCAGTAAATATAAATAATAATTTCTTATTATATTATAAAATATGTAAAAAACTCAATTGCGAATTTTGTATTTTGAAAGGTCGGTGACCTACAAGGACTTTAGAAACATTTGACAAAAAATGAAACCAAGATTTTATCATCAAATAGCTTTGAATAAATCATCATCATCATCAGCTTATACTGTCCATTGCCGGACGAAACCCGACCTCAAATCTTGCCAACTTTTTCTGTTGTGGAACCACTTTCTCTCGCACTACCCAATTTCCTACCACTCTCTTCAAATCATCAGTCCACCAACTTGGTGGTCTACCTCTACTTCGATAAGCTTCGGATCTTGGTCGCCACTCTATATTTTTTTTGTCCATCGTCTATCCTTAAACCTAGCAACATGTCCAGCCCAGTTCCATTTAAGATATAGATTGAATTTGACTGCATCTTGTACCCCTGTTCTTTTCCTATAATGTGATTTAGGATGTGATCTCTAAGGGTAACTCCTAACATTGACCTCTCCGTTTTTTTTTACGTGACCCATATTCTGTTGATATTTCTCTTCGTCAATGTGAGAGTATCGTACGTAAGAACGGGTAGTATGCATCTGTCAAAACTTTCCTTTTTAAAGACATTGAAAGACTAGATTTAAATATATAGCCCAGTTCGCTATACGCCGTTCAGGAAAGACCTATTCCTCGCTGAATTTCATGTGTTGTCTCGTCCTATGCTGACTTCATGTCCTAGGTATTTATATTGGTGTACTTGCTCGATTTCCACGTTATTCAGTTTTACGAGTATAGTGTCGTTTAATATAAAATTTGTCATAGATTGATTTTTAAACCAACACTTTCTGAAGCTTCTTGAAACATGTGCTCATAGTTTGTGCTTCTTGTATATTGTTTGTTATTAAGACAATGTCGTCAGCAAAAAAACTTTGAATAAAATATTAATGAAAATATAATCTATTATTTAACCAATTAAACCGGAGTGTATATTGTTACAGATATCGCTAACAACAATTTTTCTGACGTATAATTTATTTATCCTGTTTAAAATAATTTTAATAAACACTAATTCATCCCTACGACAAATTTTATTTACCCTTTTTCTTATTTCAAGCGACTTTTTTAAACCTAAATTATCATTCACAAATGGAGAACTACGGCCGCTTAATTTTGAATTTTAAAATTGGTAGGTGCGACTTTCCTTTGTTTGTTTTTGCAAATTACGTTTAAAGAAAACTTAATTGGGAAGCGGAAATTTGTTGTTTTTCTTTAGCAAATCAGGTTTCCTCGTCCAAAGGAAAATGTACAAACTGTAATTATGTTTTTGTCTCTTTTATTTATGTTTAACTTTTTTTTTATAGAAGTAGTCCAACTCTTGGTAGAAGAATATATAATTCAGAGAGAAAAAGACACTTAGTTTGCTTCACAAGGTTTATTTAAAAATAATTTATATGTCCAGACGTGTTTTCAGCACAAAGGATTTTAAGAGTCTAGAGTTACGAGGGTACTTTTTAAATTATCTAACTAGCCACGAAAATCACGTCATACAAAGAAATGCTTGGTTTGCCACTCAATTGACTTGGGAAGAAATATGTCTTGGCATGAACACTTGCATAGCAAAAAGATCAAAAAAACTACGAATTTTATTTTGAATTAGAACGCTTTACACTCTACAA
>JAHKBH010003803.1:0-7500 GCA_019049505.1 Pachyrhynchus sulphureomaculatus
AAAAACCACTATTAGTTCTGTTATAGTAATAATAATAATTTGTCATTTAAAGAAAATATTCATAAGTACAGTTAATAGTGCAACGAGTATGTGACGAAACAGTGAGATCTAGGAAGAGCTAAACATCTAATTAAAATCATATTTATTTTCCCAATATTTCTAAATACCAAATTCAGGAAAAAAAAAAAAAAATACGTATTCTATAATTGCAGGGCAAACTCCAATCATAACCTTAACCCACTAACAATAAACATACTGCCCTCCTAGGACATTATTTATATTTAAAGAATTTCAAAATATAATACTTTTGTATTTCGAGACATTCAACGTACAGCTATGATGAGTTATCCTATTATCAGCATCACTACCACGGACCAGCTTAAGATACAAATAACAGAAAGCCTTCACAAAATAACAACATGGGTGACTAGATGGTCCAAATATCTCCTGCTCAGGTTTAACCCATTAGATAATCGACGGACAGGTGTTACGTGATGGTGTTTTCTGGTATTGTAACAAAACTTGAAAAAATATTATGAAACTTCCGCAAGTTACTTTTTTAAGTGAAGAAACTATGTTGGAAATTTTCAATCATCACTACACCAAAACTCAATATTTTTGCACTCGACGAGCGTTTCGCTAACCATGTTAGCTTCATCAGGAGCAATAACTGACTACTTTAAAAGTAAGGAAGGCCACTTAACAACATCGCAATAGGACACTAAAGATGAGAGGGAAAGGGTCGCCATTTTTATATTAATGCTTAAAACATCTTTGTTATTGTAAGGAATTTTTTATTTAATAATACCTTTAAAAAGGAATATAAGCATGTTCTTAATAATAACTGAGTATTATTTTCATTTTTGCAATTTTCTGGCAGTGTTCACATTAATTTCTATTTTGAACACAGCCTTCCGACACACCACTGTCAAAAAACAATATCAGAACGATCATTGCCCGGTCTAACTCTACTTTCGTAAAATGCATTTCATTATCTAAGGTATCAAATGCCATACGAAAATCCAATAATACAAGAGAATTTCAATATCATGCGCTTGATGTACACTCACTTAAAATAGAGCAAAAATAGTGCTGTTTGAAGGACAAAATCTAGATTCATTTGTTGCCAAATGTTATTTGGGTTTACAGTTGATTACGAACTCTCTTAAGTAAAACTTCGGGAGCAGGATAACATTGTCTAACTTCTACTCTACGGGGAAAACAAGAAGAAAAAAAAACACTTCTTAATAAGCTACTTTATGTGGGGAGTATCTGAATAAAGTATATTACTATTTTTTCCGTCAGGCTTTACTGTGATTCTCCTCATTTTGGAAATATTCTCATTTATGTAATTTTTGTCAGCATCGAAAAATGTAAAATTATCTTGCCTATTCCCCAACACGAGCATTTCAATATAATTTGAAAGAAAGAAGGTCCAACTTGTCACTCGTACTTAAAGGTGAGATTTAGAAAAAGAACCAATGTTCAATTGCTAAACATTGCGCCAAAAATACATGTTGAATGTAAACAATTTTTAATTTTCAACTAACATTGTAATATAATTCAGAGATCTTTATACTTTTTCCGAGCTGCGTCGACTTTCGCTCTTTGATAATTTGATAGAGCTTTATTACGTAACCTTTTTATCAGCGTAAATTTGTCCGTAAACTAATGCACCTGTACTTTAGGAAAGTGAAATGTTTTAAATAACGTGTGAATATCAAAAACTATCTTAACATTATATGGAAAAAACCTACTATATCATCAAATTCCTCCATATGATATGTCAACATTTCAATTATACTAAATAAACCGTGTGAAAAATTAATACATATACTATAAACATGAATAATGGTCCATACTACTAAGTAAATATACTCCATGGTGATGTAAAAATCCTACCAGTAAGGATCGGCGAGATATGACGAATTGAACCAGCTAGTAACTATACTAGAAAGTATTTATTATACTCTATACGCATCTGAATTACTGTTAAATAAATCTACATTCTAATCTTCGTCAGATATAATGTAATTACATAAGGGCAAAAATGAAACAACTGAATTTGGTGAAGAGATAGTCGTACAATACAGTACTTAAATTTACACACAAAGCTACACCGTTCCCTGTAATATCTTGTATTTTCTAATTAAAGTATAATCAGAATCAGAAAGTTTCTTGTTAGCAAAATTTGAGTTTTTTATCGGTTGTCTTCTCGTCTGAATGGTGATACATTTGTAATTCACATCATTTTATTAAATAACTACTACGTATATATGTGGCCAAGTTAAATATAGTATACTTAAATAAATTAATAAATAAGTACACACCGACTTGCAGGAATTGAAAGTCGGAACGCCTGATTCTATGTGCCGACACGATACTACTGAGACAGAGTCGCCTTCACAGTTTAACCAGGGTTTTTTTTGGTGTGTTTACGATATTATTCCTTAAATTATATTAGATCTATTATCTAAAAGTTTCATAACTTGCCCATTATTGTGTCTTTTTCTAAAACTTAATGTGCCCTTTTCTGTCAAGAATCTTAAGCTTAGCTCATATATTATAAACTACAAGTAGCAGAAAGATTCGACCACAGAATTTTACTCCTAAAACTCGATAAGTAGTGCAGGTGATAAGAGCTTAAAGGGGAGCCAGTCTAAGTGTTCAGTTAAAATTTAATTTATTAAATTAAAGGGACATACTTAAATTGTGTGTTGTAGAGTGTGCAGTACCTTACTCAAAGAAAGGAGTAGTGCTAATTTTTTGTAGATTGGTGGTATTATTTGAATGACAAGTTCTAAGTTTTTTTTTATCAACATATTTTTCTGACTCAAACAAATTTTTAATTTTTGTGTCATTAATAAATCTTTTAAAATTCTAATGTTTGCAGTATATTGACCAAATTAATTATCTTTTTGTCTTGCAATAATACTTACGTTGACTTAAAAAGCGGTAAGAAATTTTGGCAACAGGTAGGTTACGAAAAAATTTACCTTCCTTTTGAATTTTTGGAAATAGAAGAGGTCATACTAACGTGGTACTGTGACACAGGACGGCACCTGTCCATCAGCAGCGACTAAAGATTGGACGTGGCCCTAATTCTTGCAGTATGAAGATCACCTTGGGGTCGAAGAAGTGATCGTCAATGATGTATTTGACCAGAGGCTATTGACCGGAAGGGCCTTAATCGTACCTTTGTTACCTGTCTTAAGAAATAATTATCTGGAGGTTACCTGTCTTAATAAGTAATTAGGTATTTGAAGGTCGTACCTGTGGTAATTTACCTGTCTTAGGAAGTAATCAGATGTTTGAAGAGGTGTATTTACCTGTCGTAAGAAGTAATTACCTGTTTGAACATGTGAAAAAAGGTGACAAAACGGACCTCCCTGTCTGAAGAGGTAAATTTACCTGTCTTAAAAAGTATTTACACGTTTGAATAGGTAAAAAAAGGTGTTATAAGAAGGCACTATTTGTATGAGAGTAAAAAGTTTACAAAAAGGTCATAGGGACGGAAAGGTATTAAAAAGGCTTTGCCAAGGAGGTTGTTTTTAGGAGTAGTTTTCATATGATGTAAAAAAGGAAAAAAAATTCTATGAAGGTCTTATTTAAATGAAAAAAGTCCTATTTTATTTCAAGTATATATGAACCATCAACCTTTGTATTACAAGGCGGATTTTTACCATTATTCCATTCAATCGGTTTATTAAAATTGTTAAATGAAATGTTTAATATAATTAAAAATAATCAAAATAATAATAAATTAAAGAGGTCGGCAAGCTGATAGGACAATTCCAACTAGTGGTGATAAGTTTTTTTTAGGTCAATGAATTAGAGAATTTTTAAATGTAAATAAAATTAACGATTTATAATAATTAAATATTTTACCTTATCAATATTTTTTTTTACATTATTGAAGTCTTTTTATTTATTTAGTCACATATATTCCATAAAATAATCATTGTGATTTACTTAAATTCATTTTTAATTAAGATTTTTTCAGTTAATCCAAAACCATTTTCACCTCATTTTGTTTCTGTTAGAGATGACAATTCTTTTACATGGGTAAAGAAAATTCTTTCACAAATTAACTGAGCTATTTGGTCTTCAGATTTGATGTGAAAATCTTAGGTTAAATGACTAAATAACAACACATAAAGTTATCCACTATAGTCTCTATCAATTACACCTGCTATAGAAGAACAAAAATATATTTAGTGTATTATTATCATTAAAAAATATTTTAATCTTTACCTCCTATATCAGTAAAGTGATTTATAGCCAGTCCAGATTTGGAAGCTATACGACCATAACAATTTTTAGTAATTCAAATTTTAGACCTGTAGAAATTTTAGCTTTTCCCATAGCTGGTAAATTATATTATTAAGACTCTTTATATCATATCTTCTGTTCTTGGACTAATCTTGATTGGTGTATGGGCATGATAATAAGGAATTTTACATAGTGATCTTGTTGATGATGAAATTTATTGCCAAGCATATTTGAAACTATTAGGTAATTAAGTCGAAAAGACTGTATTAGAAAGATAATATTTTTAAAATTTATAACCCCAAAATAGTGTATCAGTTGATAAATTATTAACTCTCCTATTATCATCATAGTAAGTTGCACACTTTCTTTGAGATATTGTTTACACTTCATATTTTTGCTTCTAATTAGATGTTCTGGTTCTAGACAATTATAATAATCCATAAATTGAATTGATATTAAAGATGTGCTAGTAATACATTTTGCCTTTTTAATAACATAGCAATTTGAACGTACTTTAAATGAATACATTTTCGACTTAAGGTCCACAAATTCAGCCATAATTTTACCATTATTTTCATCTTTCATAAGACCTAACGCCTTTTAATTTATTAAAGTTATTTTATAATCATTATTTATCCTCTTAATAATGATGATTAGAAGTATCATTTATGAATATCACTTTTAACATGTTCATAGATATCCTCTACATAAAAATGGTAAATGAATAAGTGAGTATCTGTGAACAATAATTTGACATCATTGTTAAATTTAGGTTTGAAGTATTTATAATGAAAATCATAAAAAAATGTTTTTGAAATGTCTAAAATGCTAAAGCCGATATATATATATATATATATAGATTTATTTCAACGATAACTATATCTTCATCAAAAATTTTGGCATACGAAAATTTGGTTTCGGAATATAATATTTTGCTCCATATCGTCCCAACCAAGATGTTACCACTTTAACGTTTTCGAACGTTTTTCATGGCTCTCCCAAAAACAGAATTATTCATTAATTTAAAAAAGTTTTTTCATTTCAACTTAGTTGTCTTAATTTTGTATTTAAATCGATATAAGATTTTAACCAACATAATTGTTTAAATTTTAAAATTCTGTGAATTTTTGAAAGACACAAACCTTATTTGAGAGCTTGCTTAAGATTTTTATAAAGAATTACATAATTTTTCTTATTAAATAACGTTGTAAGTAATTTTGATTTCTCGACAGATGATATGGGTAAAAATTAGAAGTTCTGGACACAAAGGTCTATGTAACTCATAAAGTTCTGGAGGATACTTCAAGTCTACTTCCAGAATATATCCCACATAAGGCGTATTTATAATATTTTCTGAATAAAATTCTGTATTATTAATCCACCTAAATTAACCTGTAGAAAAAGGTTGACATATTGCGGTACCATATAAATTGTTTACATCAAAGTACATTAAATGTGAGGATGATCTATTAGAATCCCATGCAATTATTGTTTACTCTCCTACATCATTTAATACATTGTGAAACCCAGTTCTAATTCCGATTTCTGTTTTTTTTTTTTTTTTGGGGGGGGGGTCTAGCACACGTGCTACAGGGAAGTCCCTAAAGAGTTCCAGGAGCGGCATGTGTGCGGAGAAAGTGAATCACGTTGTTCTTGAATCTCAGCAAGTTGCACTCGGTGGGAAACACAGCCCTGGGCAAATCATTCCAAAGGGATGATGTTCTCCATATAAAAGAGTGCCTAAAAAGCATTGTACATGGAGTAACAAGCTGAACCTCATACGGTTGTGAAGTATTAGCGCGACGTGTATTTCTAACAAGCACCGCTCTGGAAGGAATTAATACGGGTTACATTCTTCGATCATTTTTCCGTGAAAATACTTGTAGAACAGACTCAAGTCGCCAACCGTTCTCCGATGTTCCAGCGAATCAAGGCCTCCGATCAATTCCGGGTCTCCAATCAGACGAACAGCTCTTCTCTGAACAGAATCCAACAAATGCAATATGTGTTTGGGAGCGGAGCCCCAAACATGGGAGCAGTATTCCTTAGTTAGTCGAATTTGAGATTTGTAAAGAATTAATTTGTTGTGGAGTGTAAAGCTTCCTGGTTCGAAATAATATTCCCAACTTTTGAGAAACTCTCCTTGTTACGCCTGCAACATGTTTCATGCCAGGACATATTTTCTCCCAAATTAACCCCCAACAAATTGAGTGACGATGATAGGGGAAATGGAGTGCCCAGACATGACTATGTCGGGTTCAGCAACGTTAACTTTCTTAGAAAAAACTGCCGCCTGGGTTTTTGTAGCGCTAAATTTCACTTGGTTACTGTCACCCCCAGTTAGAATCTCTTCCAGGTCTTTGTTAAGTTGAACGACCTCTTGCTGTCTGCGGATATTCGCCTGAGTAGTCGATGTCCGAGCATTCAAAGTGAATGAAGAGAACCGTACTGTCATCTGCAAAGCTGTAGATTGGATTCCTGGTCTTTTCCAGCAAATCGTTAATGTAAATGAAAAAGAGAGTAGGAGACAGTATGGAGCCTTGGGGCTCACCGGCGTTGATAGTGAAGGTGTTAGAAAGAAATCCGTCGACCGCAACTCGTGAAAAGAACGCTCTCTGAGGAAACATGAGAGCCACAAACAGAACTTTTCGGACATACCATAAGAGCGTAGCTTAGCCAACAGTCCATCGTCCCAGACACGGTCGAATGCCTTAGATATGTCAAGAGCAATCGCTCGAGATTCTCCAAAGTGTTCAATTGCGTTGTTCCAAACATGTGTTACATAAAGTCAGAAGATCTCCTGTTGATCTATGTTTACGAAAGTCATATTGGTGGTCGCTAATAATGCTGAATCCTTCAAGATACTTTAGAAGATGCTGATTTTCAATCATCATTATTTCTGTTCTACATCTGTAATTAATTCCAGACAAACGCCTGATTTCAGGAGGAGACATGCATTATATGTAGGACCGTAAATGATTTTAACCAAACCGTATATTTCCAAACAAAGTTCTTGAAAATTTTTAAAAACATCGGTCAATAACAATACATCGGTTTTTAAATAAATTTCCATCTATTGACGTAAATTTTGAATTTTGATATTGTAATATTTATTTTTAGTAAGTTTGTTGTAGGTAATGGAGTTTTATCTAATTTTCCTCAACTATTTAGATAATCGTAGGGAATATATATTTTTTAGATAACAAATAAAATTTGCATTGGTTGGAT
>JAHKBH010003804.1:0-13275 GCA_019049505.1 Pachyrhynchus sulphureomaculatus
ACCAAAGTGACAAATCTGCCTAGAAACATGAGCCAGAAAAAACGCCCTCCATCATTCTTCAGGGTGGCTACACAGAGATATAAAATTTAACCAGCATTTGCGCTTCTCCAAGTTGCATGAAGAACCCTCGTGTACTGGTCTCGCCCCAGAACAACAACGAAAAACATTCAATCCATCCCCACATAACAGGAGACAAACACCTCACCACGATATACTGAATGGTGGAGACAATAAAATACAGAATTGGTGACCCTGGAGTCCACCAACAAAAAGGGAGTAGATTATAGCATCCCACTAAACTAAAACGGTGTCTACCACACCACCATAAGTCAAAAAAAATTTAATCAATAGGTGTGTTCCGAAACACACTACTGCCAACAGCCTGTCACCACTAATAGGCTAATTGGAGCTGAGGTCGACTACAGTAGCTAGGCTCTCCTTTGGTTCAAATAGAAATAACCATTGGGTAACAAAACCCCTAAAGGTCCCAAAGGTCAAACGTTCACCCCCCATAGACTACCCTTCCAATCAGTCTGTTCCTCAGGAAGACTAACTCCCTGCCAAACGTCGTAACGGCATCTGTTAGCACCCGGTGCATCACAGCCTGTAAAAACAGATAACTCATGGGATACAACCTAAAAGGTTTACAAGGTTGACTTAACCAAGCTTCTAACGAAATTTTAAAAAAAACGAAATGAGCTTAAAAAGCTACATGAAGCAAAAATTTGTAGCTTATGAAAAATTGTTCTTAGTTTGAGGCATCTTTTTCCGTACCCTGTGAGAAGTTGTTTGTCCCACGCTTGAGCGCAATTTTGTAAGGTGTGCTAATTTTGCTTTATTTTTTCGCCCCATGTAGACTGCGTCATTTTGTAACATTTTTAAATACTGGGACGCCCCAAGCTTGAGCACAATTTTCTTGCAGCCCCGCTTTAATTTCTGATAATGAATTGAGTGAGACCTGATTTTAAAAGAACTAAAGAAATTAAAGAAATACTAGCTCAGTTTTCCTTGGTAGAGAGATATGGGTAAGAGATAATTTTTGTACGTCTTTTTGGAATTTAATTCTATTTTTAAAGAAACCTCAGTTGTACGACTTTTTTTTTTGGGCACCACTCATTTTAAAAAATAGAAACGGTTTAACTTCAGCTAAGAAAAATGAGAAAAAACTGAAGTGTTTTATGGATATTACTAAAAAGAAATTAGTCTAGCACAACTGATCCTGAAAAGAAAAATAAATATTCAGTGAGACACTAGCTTTAATCAACAAAAAAAGAATTTATTCATGTTTTTAAAATGAAAATAAAAAGTTCTAAACCTTTACAGTTATACCAAAAAATTCTAGCCTAAATAGTAGTTGTTACATTTAAACTTTAAACTTTTACAACCCCCGAAGGCCGAGACATCGTGTTTTAACACTTCACTTTTTTGTCTGTTATACGTTGCTGTTAATGCACTACTCTCAAATAAGTCTATTGGAGGGAGTTTTGTTGACTTACTGTTTTTCAGTCCTGCTGTGATGGACTTCGCCCGATTTCACACTTTTTCTTAACACTTAGAAAGCTCACTACAGCTTCTATTGTCGAAACTGGTACTTTTACTTAGCGGCTTCTGAAGAAAATTAGCCTACTTCGGCTAGATGGAAAATAGACTCTTGGCTAGAGGGTACTGCCTGGTCTGCGGCTCGATCGAAAAAAGCCTTGCTGGTAGTTTCTCAGGCCCTTAAATAATCGTGCGATTTTTGCCGGTAATATCCGGACGCTCCAATCAAAACTCCGGGGTCAAACATTTCGCCAATGCGCGGCCTGGCGGTAGGTTCGATCAGCAACCCGCACCACACAGTATATACTGAATGTCCTGAAACTTTTGTTTAATATACCGGTCGATGTTTTAAAATAAAAATAAATACAATTCGAAGTGAAAAATCAGTAACATTGCATGGTCTTAAAATCCAGGAAAAAATGAATGTTACAAATTTCTCAAATTTTTGGTGGCAACGCAACAAAACTTTTGAAGACGACAAGAGCTTTTCCAGCTTAATCAGAAACAAGAAGAAAACATCGTCGACAGCTAAAATATTCGATCATGGTGTTAATCGTCTCCCTAGACAATAGCCTCTAGAAGAAACTGCTACAGGTATCAGGCATAACCGTTTTCTGTCAGCCCAAACTTCTAGATCACCTCTTGGAAATCTAAAAATTCGGTTAGGAATCTTCCTTCACTGCGCTTAGCCTCTCTTGACAAGGTTCTCATCTCGGTATCAGATTTTGATCATTTCTTTGTGAAACGACTGTCTTACTCTGCTTCATCTCCTGTAAATGATCAGCCTTTAGTTCTCCTGCAGAACTTCAATTTTCTATCCATCTGATAGTAAACCGAAAAAACTCAACATACGCCTATGAGTCCATGCAAAAAAATTTAAAAAAAAATTAGTGACTCAAAGGTAACGTTTTAAACGGCTCTGAAAAAAAAATAGAAAATACCCTCAGTTTGTCAATTCAGAAGAAAGATCTAAATCAAAATAATCCAAGTCTTAGACTTACTGGATAAACAAAATCAATTTACTCTTAATTGCACCCAACATATACCACTAAGGTAATAAAAATACACCCACTCGGGTAACAAACTTTGAAATTGCTCTTAAAAATTTTGACTCTACAATCACACTACACGAGCTACATCTTGCGCTTGTCTTAACTCAAGATCACCTTGGATTGCCTCTAATCAAAATTTCGCTTCCAAGTGTCAAGAACTGGATATTATTTGGGGTCATAAGCAAATCAAATCCCGCGACCACCGACATACCAGTCTTATGATATATCCTGAGTGTGACTCTTTCGCAAGCTCGCAACAGCTGAGTCGATGCTAAACATCAACTACAATCAACCTAAGTTTGGATATGATCAGTACCCAAAACCTTAGCATTAAACAACAAAAAAGTAAGCTATCCTCTGCTCAACTTTTATAACAGTCAAAAAAAAACGAGGTCGTCACCTCTACAGAGCAACATCAAAAAAAATTTAAGCAATTAAGATAATGTAAATATAAATTATTCTTCTTCTGACAAACTTTCACTAGGGTTAGGTTCATTGAATGGTTTTAAGTCTTTAATATGCCATCGTCCTATTTTAGTCCCATCTAAATTAACTAAACCATAAACTAAATCTGAAATCTTTTCTCTAATCACGCAATGCACATACTTAGGTACCAACTTAGATGTGAATTTATCTGCTGCACTGGAAAGAATTTTATTTTTTCGCCAAACGTGATCACCTATATTAAAGGGCAAAATCCCTTTTTTCTAAGGGTTGTAAGACTTACTGTTCCGTTCATAAGCCTTATGTATCCTACTACGCACGTCGGTGAAAATATCTTTTAAACCCTTTAAATTTTCGGCGTACGCACTCCCCTGTTACCCGGAATTATTTCGCCGTCAACATTGACATCCAAACCCAAATTTTTATAATACGATCCAGATAGAGGTATCTGTCTGCCGTAAACTAAGAAAGACGGTGTAAACCCTGTTACTTCGTGTCTTGCGGTGTACACGGGATTAAAACGGATGTTAAAACCATAAGTTTCACTTAAGCTCTTAAAACTTTTAGAGGTAAACTGAGTACCGTTATCGCATATCAAGAGCGATGGAACACCGTGGATTAGAAAGACATTATTTTCCAAAATTCTCTCTATATATCCAGCTTTAGAGCTTTGCATGGTATACTTTGTAAACCAGCAAGAAACCACGAGAAGCCATTTATTTCCCTTTTTTGAACGTGGGAATGGGCCTACTAGATCAGCTGCTATGACTTGAAAAGGGTAATTAACCGTTTTCTCTTTTCCCATCAGTCCCATAGGTAGTGCATTTGGAGATTTCTGCGCTCCACATACTTCACAAGTCCTCACAAACTTTACGATGTCAAAACGCATTTTTGGCCAATAATACTGTTCCTGAACCCTGTGAAGAGTTTTATAAAAGCCAAAATGACCAGAAAGTAGGAGGAGTGTGACACATGTCTATAATTTCCTCTCTCTGTGGTTTAGGAACTAGTATTTTTCCACTCGGGTACATTAACTTTTAAAGGCAACTGGTTTGGGATAAACTTGTACACGAAATCTTTTCCCACTTTCCACTGCGGAAAATTTTCAGGAAATTCTTTGATTTGCTGCCGTAAATTGTCGTTACCATGGATCTATGCGATCTATGTCAACTATATCGATTCTTACGCCAATCTGTGCATTAAGACTGTTTTCGTCCACGGTATGATCTGGGATTCTTGACAAAGCGTCAAGAATAACATTGTGGACTCCTTTTCTATGAATTAATTTAAATGTATGTTGTCTCAGCCTAATCGCCCAACGCGCTAGTTTGCCACTAGGGTTTTTAATTGAATTAAGCCACAATAAACTATAATGATCTGTTATGACGTGAAAGGAACACCTTCTATGTAGGGTCGAAACTTTTCGATGTTAAAGAGTACTGCTAAACATTCTTTTTCAACAACCGAATAGTTACGTTCAGCCTTTGACAAAGTTCTACTGGCAATACGCTATCACTCTTTCCTCACCATTGATTTTCTGTGTTAGGACGCCCCCTAAACCGGTATTAGAAAGCATCACTAGAAATATAAAACCTGTTGGGAAGGAAAAATCTGGTTGGGATAAAATGGGAGCTGAAACCAATAGCTCTTTAATCTTTATAAAAGATTCTTCGGCTGCCTTTGTCCAATCTATCGATTGTCCTTTTTTTCGTCCTTTCAAAAGATCATTAATAGGCGACAACAAGGTAGAAAAATTCTCGATAAAACGTCTGTAACCATGAACACATTCCTACGAAGCGCTTAACTTCCGTTAGTATTAGTAGGTCTCGCATAATTAACCATGCTTGCTACTTTATCCGGATCGGTACGCAAGGAATTTGAGCCTACAATATAGCCTAAAAAACTTTAGAGAAGTTTTGAAAAAATCACATTTGCTCAAATTTATCGTCAGTCCGGCCTCTTTCAATTTATCTTTTACTTCCTTAAGTAAGCGAATATGCGATTCGAAGTCTTCCGATGTTACTAAAATATCATCGAGATAGGTAAAAATATGTGGCTCATATTTCGGACCAAATATAGCGTCCACTAAACGTTGCTGAGTTTGAGCAGCGTTCTTTAGACCAAACGGCATAGTGACGAACTGAAATAGACCTCGGGCCTACTACTGCAAAAAGCGGTCTTTTCCTTAGAGGATTTTGTCTAAAGGAATTTGCCAGAAAGCCTTCTAAGATCTATCGAAGATACATACTTAGCATTCCTGAGTGATGTCAAAATTCTGTCAATGTTCGGTAATGGGTAGTTATCAAATTTGCTGACCTCGTTGAGCTTTCTTCCGTCAAAGCACAGACGATACTGTCCATCGGCCTTTTTCACCAATAAGATTGGAGAACACCAGGGACTGTTTGATTCTTCAATCACTCCGAGTTTTCAACATTTCGTCTAACTCTTTATTTAATACTTTTGACATATAAGGAGACATGGCGAAGGGCCTTGTCTTTACAGGACTGGCATCAGCCGTATCTATAGACATGTTGATTTTATTCGTTCGGCCCTAACCTATCTTTACTACTTATTTCATTGAAAGAGCTTATTACTTTTTCTGCTTTTAAGCGTTCCGTCCGCGAGAGATCATCTAGGGTACATAGACGCGAGAAAAGGTTTTCTAAAGAACTTTCTGAATAACAATCTTTAAAACTTGTTTGAGAGTTGACTTCTAGGGACTGTGGATACCACGAATTATTTTTAAAATTTACTAGAATTCCGAATTTTTGTGCAAAAATCACATCCTAAAAACCAAAGTATGTGATAGAGAAGGTACTACTAGAGCAGAGATTACTAAACAATGACCATTGCAGACTAGCGGCAACTCAACCGTACCTAAAACTTTTAGACGGCTGCCATCTGCAGTGGTAACACTTCTATTTTTGACATGGCATATTTTTATACTTAAACGACTTAAAATTTTAATACCATTCTGACCTATAACGGAGGCATTTGCACCAGAGTCAAATAAAGCCGAGAAATGGGGCACTAATAGATTTATCTTGATATGCGGTCTGTTATCTAAATATTTATGCACGAATAGAGGAGACATGTGACCATTTGGAGAAGCAGGAGTTTTAACTTGAGAAGGAGAATTTTTATTAGACTTAAAAAATCAGAAACTTTTTGTAAACTATTTAGTCCAATCTGATCTATTGGAATATTTCTTTACTTAAGATCCCCGTTAGAATCTTCTTTTATCCACGACCGGACGTTCTGAGAAAGTACGACGGATTTTCAGTTCATAGTCTAATTCATATTCCAGTAGGTGACTTTAAAATTGAATGCTTCCATGATAAATGTATAAAATTTAAAAGAATCGTTTAAAAAAATCGTAAAAATATTCTCCTGTGCTCCAATAGTCTAAATAAAATCAAAATATGTAAAGGCACTTAAAATATGTAAACTTCTTTATCAAACATTTAAAAAATCTTCGACAATTTCAAAAAAAATTTCTAAGTATTGCCTTCTATTAAAATTCTTTTACCAAATATGTTAAGAATTTTCAAACAAAAAAAATCTCCAGATATCGTCGTTTTCGTATCAGCTAAGTATTTTTAATATTCATTGCAAAACATCGGTGAGAAGAAAGAACAGTTTTTTGTTCGGTTAAACGCAAAATAAACATGCAAAATTTAAGTCGACCAACACATCTGCTAATCTGAACTATAAAGCTAGTCTTTTAGAAAAAAGTAGGAATCGCTTATCTTAGAGTCAATTAACAAAATTCAAATATCTTATAACCACCATCAGATAAATTTGAAATAAAAAATTCTACAAATTTCCTGCTTTTTGTCTTACTGCTATAGTGTAGTTCGTTTAATAAATATTATGAAATAAAAATATCTGCAAAGTTAGAGCTTTTATTTTGTTCGAAAGCTAGTACACCTGAACCCTTTAAAAAAATAAAAATTCCAAAAGCCCCGCGTTGAAAGCGCTATTTGTAACCTGTTAAATTGTCCTCTTTTTTTGTACCCTGTGAGAAGTTGTTGTCCCACGCTTGAGCGCAATTTTGTAACATTGGAACTTGCCCGCACGTTGTGGTGTCATTTTGTACCGTGTTGAATATTGGATGCCCCCCCCAAGCTTGAGCACAATTTTCTTGCAGCCCCGCTTTAATTTCTGATAATGAATTGAGTGAAACCTGATTTTAAAAGAACTAAAGAAATTAAAGAAACACTAGCTCAGTTTTCCTTGGTAAGAAATATGGGTAAGAGATAATTGTCTTACGTCTTTTTGGAATTATTTTTTCTATTTTAAAAAGCTTTAGCTGTACAAATTTTGGGCACCATCCATTTTAAAATAGAAAGGATCTAACTTCAGCTAAAAAAATGAAAAAAATAACTGAAAGAATGTATTGTTGGTAAACAAAAAAACAGTTTGGTAGCAGCCGTTCCTTATCCTGAAAAGTACGATAGGTATTCAGTGAGACACTACTTTAATCAACAAAAAGAAAATTTATTCATGTTTTTAAAATAAAAAGTTCTAACCTTTGCAGTTTTACAAAAAAAATTCTAGCCTAACTAGTAGTTATGACATTTAAATTCTAAACTATGACTACCCCCGAAGACGAAAAATAGTGCTTTTTCACTTCACTTTTTAGTCAGTTTAAATTGCTGTTAAAGCACTACTCCGGGATAGGTCTATTGAAGGATGTTTTGGTACTTACTGTTCTTATTCCGGCTTCGATGGAATACGACCGATTTCACACTTTTCTAGCAAACACTTAGAGAGCCCACTACGGTTTTTCGTAAGAAACTGGTGCTTTACGTAGCTCGCAGATGTTGTTATGAGCCTTTACTGTAGCTCAGTCGAAGGAAGCCTACTTGGCGGCTCCGATGAAAATTAGCCTGGCTGCGGCTTGATGGTACTCAGCCGGCGGCTAGATGGAAATAAGCCCACGATTTTCGTTTCACCAGACCCTTAAATAAACCGTGCGAACTCTGCCTGTAATATGGCGACGCCGGAACCAAAACCGGATACAAATTTTTCACCAATCGCGGCGTAGCGGTAGATTCGGTCAGAAACCCGCACTGGCACAGTATATACCGAACGTCTTGGAATCTCTGTTTAATATACCGTTCGATACAAAAATGTAAATAAGTACAATTTGAAGTGAAAAATCAGTAACATTACATGGTCTTAAAATCTTAGGAAAAATGAATGTTACAATATATATATATATATATATATATATATATATATATATATATATATATATATATATATATATATATATATATATATATTTATATATATATATATATATATATATATATATATATATATATATATATATATATATATATATATACGAGCATGTTTTTTAAGTAAGTACCGTTTTGGAATTAAAAAAAGACGTGCAAAGATATCGCTATAATTTTATTTTTACATGAAAGCCTGTACCTTAATCTACTTTTCTACATAATTTCCGTGAATATTGAGGCACTTGTCATAACGTGGCACCAGTTTTTTGAATACCCTCCTCATAAAATTCTGCCGCCTGACTTGTTAACCACTGTATCACAAATGTTTTTGACTTCGTTATCGTCTTGAAGACGCTGACCACCCAGGTGCTTCTTCAAGTGCAGGAACAAATGGTAGTCGCTGGGCGCCAGATCAGGGCTGTATGGAGATGATCTAGAGTTTTCCATTTTAAAAGATTTGATGAGATCTTTGGTCCGATTAGCCACATGTGGACGGGCATTGTCATGCAGCAAAACGATACCCTTACTCAACTTGCCACGTCTTTTGTTCTGGATTGCACGACGCAGATTGTTCAATGTCTCACAATAAGACGCTGCATTGTTGTCTCATTACGAGGCAGAAAACTCCACTAGCAATACTCCTTTTCTGTCCCAAAAAACTGTGCACATGATTTGCGGGCAGAAATTGTTTGCTTAAACTTCACTTTTTTGGTATTATGTATATGTATATGTATATGTATATATATATATAATATATATATATATAATATATATATATATATATATATATATGTATATATATAAATATATATATATATATATATATATATATAAGATATATATATCTATATATATATATATCTATATATATATATATATATATATATATATATATATATATATATATATATATTATATATATATATATATATATATATATATATATATATATATATAAATATATATATATATATATATTATAATGTGTATGTATATATATATATATATATATATATATATATATATATATATATATATATAATATATATGGTATGTATATATAATATATATATATATATTATATATATATATTATATATATATAGATATATATATATATATATATATATTATATATCTCTATATATATATATATATATATATATATACTCGTATATATATATATATATATATATATATATATATATATATATATATATATATATATATATATATATATATCACATGGGCTGAAAAGTCCCGGGCCTAACAAAGAAAACACGGTTTTTTTTGTTCAAAATTAGCTTTATTCATCAACGTAATCTCCATCAAGAGCAACGCAATCATTCCAGCGCCGCTCTAACAATGGCCAAAACACGCTCAGAATCATCAACACGTTCTTGTTTTTGATAAACAGTGAGAGCAAAACGCGGCACCCACTTTTGAACAGAGCTTTCTCATAGTCAAATGCTCATGCAATATAAAGCCAACACGTTCTTTTGATATCTTTACGATGTCAGCTAACTCACGCAACTTCACTTTTCGATCATTCAAAACGATTTTTATGATTTTTTTTTTGATGTTTTCTGGTGTTACCGCCTCATTTGGACGTCCACTGCGTTCTGCATCATCGGTGTCTCTACGACCACGCGTTGAAGTCAGCAAACCAAACGTTTTAGTATTGTTGTTTCTGATGGAGCGGAGTCCCCATAACACTTTTCAAGCCATTGCTTCGCTTGAACGGTATTTTTTCCCATCAAGAAGCAGTGTAAAATTAAAACACGAAATTGTTTTTGATCCATTTGTTTTTGAAAATAACAAAAGTAGCGTCACTCTTAGCACAATAACTCACAAACTAATGAATAGAATATCATGAAATTTTAACAGCTGTCTTTTGAAGGTTAGTATTAACTGAAAAAAAGGTGACTGCAATAAAACTAGCGCCATCTATGTGTTAGGCCCGGGACTTTTCAGCCCATGTGTTATATATATATATATATATATAATATATATATTATATATATATATAATATATGTATATATTAGTAAATATATATATATATATATATATATATATATATATATATATATATATATATATATATATATATATATATATACTTCGGTAGTATGGAATTCACAACAACCCTAAACAAATAATGTCAGAAATATTTTTTTGCACCCCACTGATGAAGGCTGAACTCCACAATATGATATATGTAAATCAGACAGAAGGTCGTTTTTTTTTTTTCGATCCCGTCAGCCGACCTCGTTCTCAAATAATTTGATTAAAAAAAATATTAAAATATTTTTTCGATTCTAAAATCGAGAGATTTTGCGGCTTTTTTGTTATCCGCGTTTATGCGACGACACAATGCTATCTCTTTTCTCTTCAGTGAAAATTTATCAGTCACGGGGATGAGGTCGTCCATAAAAGTCAATATTTTTTAGAAAAGATAAATGGACTGACATAGTGATTAAGAAATTTGCATGAAGTGTAGAATATAGCAAAAGTGAGATAGATTGTGTCATTGGTACAGTTGGTTAGCGACTTTAGATTTGTCATGAGACAACTTAGGATATTATATATCGAGATCCATTGCACATTTTTTAGGTACATTTATTTATTATTTATTCCGTATGGATGTACATTGCACACAGCACAATGAAAGTTAAATAAAATTACGTAAATGAATTATACATAACATAACCAATCATCCATATAAGGTAACCAATTTAAAGTACATAAAAAAAAATCGTTTACCTTTTAGGCAATTTATCTTGAAAAAAGTTCAGAGAGAAAAATCTATTTTGAAATTCTGTTTTTTATTTTTGCCCCCAAACAACTGTTAAATAAGAAAAAATATAGCGAAAACTCAATAATAAAGGTAAAAATCTACCCAACACAACCATTTTAATAAAAAAGATTTTAAAATAGATACTTATTAATTACAGAAGTTTTTTTATTTTAATATTTATAATAAGTAAAAACTTTAACAGTAATTTTACCAAAATATTATTTGCTTCCCTGTAAAAAAGGTAATAAAATAAATGTTGGATGTATTGTTCCCCTTTATTTATATAGACTAGAAACAATTTTTTTGTAAGAGGCGTCGACAAACAATTGTTTTATTATCGCCGACAGTTGCGTTCTTCTGTTGTAGAAGAGCTTGTGTATATTATATTTTACGTCTTTTCTTATCTATTCTTCTAACATATTTGTAAAGAGTTAATGTTAAGTTCCACAATTTTTTCCTTACAGTTATTTTTGTAGTAGTGGGATAGAAAGATTTTACCAATTTTTTAAAAGGCTTCAAGCGTTAAATCCCGAAAGAGATGGTTCAACTATTTAAAATGAAGCTGAGCAACTGCTTGTTTACATTATTGATAAACTATTAAAAAGCGTCTTGTAAGATCGATGTGCTTTAGTTACTTGAAGTTTGTTTTGAGAGATAGCATTTATATTTTCAATTGCTTTGTAAGAAATGTTCGGGAAAGACGTTTTTCCTTTTTCTTTTCTTCCATGGGGGCCAAACTGCTGCCTTCGTTAAATGTCGTTCACATTCATGCCTGATGATAGCAGCTTCTGCAAATTAATAACATTCGCCTTGGCAAGTGCAAACGCTTGTCCAGAGTTTTCGAATGCGTTTCTTAATTTGTGGCATTAGGGCAAAAGTAAAACTTTATTTTCACAACTTTGGCTTTACGATACTTATAAGATGTTTTATCATCCATGTTCACAAATAAGTTTGAGTTTAATATAGCCAGTGCTTGGAAATGGTGACAACACTCTTAGAAGGTGTGACCAGTCCCAAATTAAAGATGTTGTTTCATTTCTTGTGAATATTTAATTCCCGAAAACTTTTGCGCCAGGAAAATCCACTTTCATCAGACGTTTAAATATTTTTGTAGAACGAATATTTATTTTTTATTTAACGATTTTTTTAAAGGTGAGAGGCGATTTTTTCCTACTCTCCCTACTTGAAAAACAGCTGTTTAGGGAAATGATATTTTGCTGCTGCTCCGGCGATCTTACTAAAGCCAATGGGCAGCCCTTTCAAGTGCGCGTTGAATTTTAATAAATATTAAATTTGGAAAAAAAAAGGTGCTTCTTACGTGGCCGCACAAGTCACCTATTTCAACTATATGCAGTGAATTTCATAACAAACCCTGTAGATATATATATATATAATTTATATAGATAGATATATATATATATAGATATATAGATAATAATATATTTATATATACCTATATAATACCAGGTGTACAAGTATGAAATGCGGATTTTTAGACAACAGATGGTGCAACCAATGCAGTTTGGTGCCTATTAAAGATTTGACACTGGCGCCAGTTGGGTTCTGTTATCAACATGTGTCAGGCGCGCGAATGATAAAGTGGAAAAGTGTGTGCATAGTGTTTGTGGTGTTGTGTTCAAATATGTCGAAATTTATATCCGACCAAAGAACATTTCGCGGACAGCATTAATTTTTTTGTTTTCATTTGTTTTTGTTGTCATTGGTATCGAACCATGTTGTCGTCAAGGTAAATTATTGGCCAATTCTCTCATCGATACTTTTTAATTTTATTGTAAATAAGTAGGTCCGCGAAGATTCGTACTCTTTGGTGAACTCCATCACTACTTACCTGTTGTGTCATTTTTCGGAACGTGAATCCCATTCTTAAAGAGAATTCTGTGAAGGGTTGATCGCCACAATGTATAGTGGTCCCGTCCTGGACCAATCACTCTATTTTATTTTGTCTAATGTCGGCACCAACTGCTCCTTCATACATAGAATATATATTATTCCTCCTGATGACGTCTTTTTCCACAAATCGTTCCTACATGATACCATTTGAAAATCTTTCCGTTTTTTTTTTTTTCCTTTCCTGTTCCAGAGTGATGGTTTTCCCTACAAGAACCCTTTGATCGTAATAATTGGGGTTTTTGGTAGTTCAACTGGATTCTTGCAAAAGCACTTTGTTTATTCAA
>JAHKBH010003805.1:0-13254 GCA_019049505.1 Pachyrhynchus sulphureomaculatus
ATATATATATATATATATATATATATATATATATATATATATATATATATATATAGGTGGATTTCTACCATTTCTCTAAAGATTCTTTTGTTGAAATTCCCTTCCCTGCACATGATTTTGGTTTCATTAAAATTAAATTCATGTGAGAATTGATTAGTTTGTGAAGCAAGTGCGCAAGAGTTTTATAATAATAATTAAATATATATATATATATATATATATATATATATATATATATATATTTTATATATACATATATATATATATAATATATATATATATATATATATATATATATATAAGATTTTTTTAGGCGATCAAGTAAGACATACAGCGATCTGTTTTAAAATCATTTATGAATAATTATTATAAATATGAAAATATTAAGCCTAAAAAGAATATAAATTAGAATTAAAGGAAGATAGAAAGTATACAATTTTGTTAAACTATGGAATTATTTAATTAATTCAATTCAAACATTATAAGAAAATACATCTTTAGAAATGATGAAATCATCAAAATGGGTACTTAATTATATTACTTTCTAGACAATACTTTTAATAATAAAGGATTTCACTCCGACACTGAATCATCGGAATAACTTAGAACTTCACCATGTGTTACTGGAACTTTTGTCTGCAGTCTTTTAGAATTTGACTTAACTAATCCTCTTCTATCACTAGCTTTACTTGTAGTAGCTACAGGAACTGTAGATGTAGTTTTTTTCCTTATTTTTTCCCTGGATTTTTTCTTAAGAGCTATAGCTTTCATTTCCTCCGTAAAACCTACCATGTCATCTTCGTTTAGACTTCTTGTTAGCTGAGGGTCTGGAGTTGGGTAAGCTCGTTTTTTGCGCCCACCTGTAAACGTAAAAATTTTATTTATATTATTGAAACCTCCAACGCCCGAGTCTTTCAGAATTACTCATTTTGACTTTAAAAGTCAAACAGAACGCCAGTTCTTTCGATATTTTCTATGATATAAAATAAACCATAACCCATTATTGCTCCCTGATAAGTTTTTTTTTAAGATAATTAATTACATCCACTGTCAAGCAACTCGGACTGATTCAGTGTTAAACAAGTCAAATGTTTTTATAAAAAATTATTTTATGCATTCTGTAAATTTCTCTATGCGAAATTTTTTTTTCGAAACCATAAAACCTGTTATAAAATATGTCCACCTACAATGAAAAACTTCGATTGAATTTCGCAACTTTCGATCTATTTCAGCAATTTTACTATAATGCACTATTGGACTATCCACCTCATATGATTTTTACGAACGCAAACCCGCTATGTACAAGGTTAATTCATACTGAACTAGTTAAACCAATTTTAATCGATTTTCACAAAAAATATATAATGAAATTACGCATTCTGTAAAATAAAACTTTAAAATTAACAAAGAATAGCCTAATCTAGATGTCAGCGTGACATTGCGTCGTTTTAGGTTTAGTTATCCTTATTTTTAAATTAATAATTTTTTTATTTAGTAAATCTGATAGAATAATAAAAAATAATTTTAAATTCGCGGATATCACTATATCATATAAAGATACAAAAATATACCCGACCAACCCATAAGGTACGAATTTAAGGTACACATTTAGGTGATCTTGAAAAAGTTCAGGGAAAAATCTATTTGAAATTCTGTTTTTATTTTGCCCCCAAACAGCTGTTAAATAAAAAATAGCGGATCTCAGTAATAAAGGAAAAAAATCGACCCTAAATAAAAAAAATAATATATAAAAATCGTTGTTCTAAAATAATTACTTATTACTTAACAGGTTTTATATTTCAATATTATAAAATAAAAAAATTTAACAGGTAATTCACCAATTTTACTTGCTTCCTGGTAAAAAAACATAATAATGTTGGGATGGATGGATGTTTATTTATTATAGACTAGAAAGAATTTTTTTGTCAGACGTAGACAAAAAATTGTTTTATTATGTGAGGCTCGTGTATCTTATAAGTCTTTTTAGTGTTCCGTACGGAACACTTATAAGATGACTTCGGTGTCTGTCTGTCCGTCTGTTTGTCACACCCGATTTTCTCCGAAACTATTTGTCATAGAAAGTTGAAATTTGGTAATAATATAGAAATTGATGGCCTCATCAGAGCCATGTAGTTTTGAAAGTTAAATTTCGACTTAAGGGGTTAGTTTTGGGGGGGTGAAATCGGAAGTGAAAAAAAAAATTTTTTTACTAGGTAATCGAGTGTGGTGTCAAATGAAAGCTTCTGAAAACACGAATAATATATATATATATATATATATATATATATATATATATATATATATATATATATATATATAATGTAATACTTGCGCGCACTTTTCTTTGTATTATTTTTAAAAAAAATCGCGAAAAATCGCTGTCCACCCGCCTTATCTCGAAAAGTACTTATCAAAAAATTTTGAAAAAATTCTGGAATATACTCCAAGGGGTGTAGAGTGAACGAAAATTATCACGAGTGCATTACCTTTAATAATTTATCTGGTATATAAAAAAAAAAAAAAAATTTCAAGGTCATCAATTTTCAGTAAAGATTGGAAACAAACTTTGTTGAAAATTCATTTGGGGTGTGTTTTGTGAAGTCACTAATCATTTTATACTTCCGTTACAAAATTTTTTATTTTAAAAGCAATCAACGTACGGAACACTAATTGCGCAAGTTCAACTTGCACTTGACCGGTTTTTATTGATTCTTCGTTAAATCCCCAAATAGATTGATAATAATAGAAGCGTAAGATCGATGTGCTTTCATTACTTGAATTGAGAGAGAGAGAAAGAGGGGGAGAGAGAGTATTCCCTTTCTGTCGGACAGGTTGAATAGTCTACAGAAAACTAGTGTTAGTTCGTTCGCGCATTTTTTAAGTACTATTGTAGGTATTCCGTCAGCGCCGGAAGCTTTTTTTGGGTGTCTAGCTTCATTAAAATACGTTTTACGACTCTGAATACAATATCGGGCAAATTTGACTGCACTATAGGAATAATAGCTGGTGGTGGTTTTTCTTAGAAATCGCCGTAGAAAGTGAAGCACAGTTCATCTAACAAGTTGGCTTTCTCAACTGGTGTTGTTGCACCTGGCCGTGTGAGTGGTGGTATAGTGAATTTAGCGAAATTATGACCAGTGTCCTTAGCGACTGACCAAAAGGACCTAGAATTGTTGGTGCAGGTAAGAAGTTTGTTTCTCATTTTGATTGTGTGACTCTTTGTTGGTTTAGTTGATAATTTCTTTCCATGTGTTCTGGGTATGAACAAAGATGTTTCGATTTGTAATGTTAGGATTTTTCACGCCATTGTCGGTAGGCAAGATGTTTAGAAGCAACAGCTTCTTTACATTTTTCGTCGAACCAAGGCTTGCTGTTGGAAAGGTATTTCTTCGAAAAACAGATGTAAGCTTCCAAATCAGTCGAAATGTTATCGGAACCGTCCGATCTAAAACAAACGTCTAACAACGGTAGAGTTCGAAAATATTCCATGAGTTCTTCCCATTTAGCAGATTTGTAGTGCCAAATCTTGCGCGGTTTAGACGCCTCTCTGTCACTGATCGGTATGATACTCGTGTCAAAAGCAGTTTATGGTCGGAAGAACCTAACGGCGGAGCAACGGTGACAGTGTAAGTCTCTGGATTGGTGGTTAAAAACAAGTCAACACTGGCGAACTCTCCGTCTTGATCAAGGATCCGTGTTGGTATAACGATAAGCTGAGTAAAGCCCTAACTGATTAATGATTCAGGTTCATGACCTTGTTTGTCGGTCGTATTTGAATACTTAAGCCAGTTGATGTTGGGGACATTAAAGTCGCTTAGGATGGTAATTTCGGCCCTTGAACAATTAATCTAAATGATCGATGGTGTTGGTAAGAGAAGCAGTTAATATCACTTGGTGGTCGATAGAGACAGCAGACAGACCTTGTGGTTTGTTGAGACGTTATTTTTAACTACATAACATTAAAGTTTCGGGGATCCAGAGCCTCCTCTCGTTGGCAAGAGAGATCGCTTTTGACAAAAAAGACAGATTCTAAAGTTAACCGGGAATAGAAGTTGTAGCCAGGATAGAGAATTGATTGTACTGGTCGATTAACTGACCTTGCTTTCATAGAGACCGAGTATATGAGGTTTTTTTGATGCCGGTGTTGGTGCAGTGAATTTTGAGTTTCAACCGCGTATGGCCCAAAAATCTATTTTAAAATTGTGATCCCTGCATTTGACGTCCTCGAATCAGCCCCCACTTATCCGAACGGGGGGCTATTTTACCTCCGGAATTTCTTGTTCCTGGGAGCTTCATCATGTTATTTGGTCCCACAGTCCAGGGACATTGGTACAGCCACGAAACGTTACGCACCTTCACGCAGCCTATCCCGATGCGATGGTATTACATCGGGCGATGCCTGTGTGCTCTGGGCATCTACCATAGGTTGTTTTTTTAGTCGTCTTCTACGACACGCAGAACGTACGTACTGATCGAACATGTAAGGGGCTAATGAGGTCGAGGAGGGGGTTGCTTCGAATATATTGTGTTATATAGACATTTTAGTTATCCGAATCTGAAAATTATTAATTAAAAAAGTATAATTTTTTATTATTTCCAATTTGTCAAACATGTAAGGGGTTAACGAGGTAAAGGAGGGGTTGGAGGCGTTGCTTCGTATCTACCCTTTCCAGGGTTCTTGAGGTTAAAGAATCTTAAATATGCGTCTTTTTTTCATTTTTAATTGGTCTAATATGTAAAGTGTTAACGAGGTATATATATCATATTATACCTCATATTAGGTTTTTTTTTAAATCGAAAAAAGCGGAAAAAATTGTGTTATTTTTCCAATATTTTCAATTTTAGCAGACATGTTATGTCGAAGGAAATGTAAGATTTCCGTTGTAAATATCTCTGAAGTTCTTTCTGTTCTCAACTTTTTTTTTATTGATATCTTAAAAATACCTATTGGACTAAGGTATTTTTTATTGCGAGAAAGTCAAACCCGGCATTAATTTCAGAACTACATGTACGTTGTAGGGGGTAAATCACTTTACCAATTGTTTAAAATTCTTTTTGGAAATTTTAGCAAATCTATATAGATACATATATATTTACTTAAATATCTAGCTTTTTGTTTTACTGTGAACGTAAATACTACGAAAACATTCATTTTTATTGAAAAATTCTCTGTGAAGAGTCAGACTGTCAATACTTAAAATCCAGATTATTCTAAAAAACTGATTTAATTTCTTATTAATCTACTGTTTTTTTTTTTATCAAGATTACTCAACAGCCGCACTCTCATTGCCACCCCTTCACATATGTAGTTATTTTAGATTTAGAAAAATTACATAAACTTATAATTATTATCATACCATCTTTAAATTTTTTTAGCATAATTTCCTTCATAGCAGCGGTGTAACCTTCAAACCCATGTGCATTACTTAAATCATCAACAGATTTTGATATTCTCTTATTAAGTCTACCTCTCCTATTACTGGTTTTACTTTTAAGTTCCTTCTTTTCAGTTACCAAACTACTAATTTCTTCATTTTCACTATTATTAGCTGATTCCTGAATAAAAAAAAAAACAAATGTTGAAAACTAGAAAATATGTTTCGTCTAGATACAACAACATCCGGTGATCAGAGGCTAAAATTATACATAAAACCACTGGAAAAAAAATAATTTAACAAATATCCTTTCATTAACAATAAGAATAAAATTTCCAGGGAACCAAGCGTGAATATCCAGAGTATTTAGCAACTTTTATTTACACGAAAAACAAATCATAAATTATGCATCATACATCAACATCTAGAATGTATAAGCTCATAATCTTAAACTTAGCCTTTTTATTACCATTTTTCTTTTGTTTTGGTGATACCAAAAATTATCGTTTCGTGTATGTAATTTTTTATATAAAGAAATTACTTTATATCGCTAACACTTTGAATGATATTTCAGAAGCAAACGCATCCCATGATACTGTCAGAATTCAGTTCTGACTTAACAAATCTTTCCACTGAAAAGATGATTTTGGCGCCTAAATGAGTTTTAAAATTTTTAAAAGCGAGTTGGAATCTGCAAAAAGGCTAATAACGGAACTAGAGAGATCAGTCGAGAATCAAGAATTATTTTGTTGAAAAAGTATATGAAAAGTGAAGAAAAGATAAATAAGCCACAAAGACTGTTGTAGGCGTTTTTTTATAAATCAGCTGTGAATGGAACACCAGGCCAAAAAAACTCTTTTTTTTCTTTTTCAACATATGTTTGCTTGTTAAAAATTTAAGAACAATACATAGGAAATATTAACCTAATTCAATATACTTATAAGAACTAAAAGGGTCCTCCATTCAATTCCTAAAACGCGAGCGAACCTTTACAACCTGAAGGCTAAAGCTGTGGTTTTTGGTTCATAAGCCTTTTTTTGTTTACTTTTGAATACTGACTAAACCATTAGAAATTCAATGTTCCATACTGCCGGTGTCTTGCTGTTATGTAAGTTACGTGTGCTTTAGTTATTTATTTTAGTTTTGCAGGAAAATATCAGATTGAAAAACCTTTACAATTAAGTTAAGCCAAACTGACAAACAAAAGTAAAAGGCCTAAAACTATGTACTGTACTTTAAAGTTTTTGAAAAGTATAGCTTTGTTTTACATTACATTTGTTAGAACATACCCAACAACCCACGTTATGTCTATATATATATATATATATATATATATATATATATATATATATATATATATATATATATATATATATATATATATATATATATTATATATATATATATATATATATATATATATATATATATATATATATATATATATATATATATATATGTGTATATATATATATACATATATATATATATATATATATATATATATATATATATATATATATATATATATATATATATATATATATACATATATATATACGAGGCATGTTTTTTAAGTAAGTACCGTTTTGCGATTCCGCCGCCGCAGCGATACGGTCGGCGTTCCGCGCATGCGCGCTGGTAACCTACATCTCATGTCTACGCACTGACGCCATTACAGTCTGATTCTTCATTGTATACGTTGTTTACTGAGTGTTTAAGATGGCTCCGACAATCGTGAGTCCCGCCGATTGTGAAGTACGGGCTGTTTATACGATTTCTTAGTGCTAAAGGCGTAAAAAAAAAAAACCGATCGATATTCATCGTGAGATCTGTGAAGTTTACGGACAAAACATTATGAGTGATGGAATGGTAAGGAAATGGGTGAGAGCATTTAAAGATGGCCGCACAAATGTGCATGATGAAGAACGGAGTGGGCGTCCTTCGGTCGTTAATGAAGATTTGGTGCAGAAAGTGGACGAAAAAGGTGAGAGAAAACAGACGCTTTACAATTTCATCATTGTGCGACTGCTTTCCTCAATATTCTCGTAGTGTTTTGTATCGCATTGTGACCGAGAACTTTTTTCTCAGGCGGCAGAATTTTATGAGGAGGGTATTCAAAAACTGGTGCCACGTTATGACAAATGCCTCAATATTCACGGAAATTATGTAGAAAAGTAGATTAAGGTACAGGCTTTCATGTAAAAATAAAATTATAGCGATATCTTCGCACGTCTTTTTTTAATTCCAAAACGGTACTTACTTAAAAAACATGCCTCGTATATATATATATATATATACATATATATATATATATATATATATATATATATATATATATGTATATATATATATATATATATATATATATATATATATATATATATGTATGTATATATATATATATATATATATATATATATATATATATATGTATATATACATATATATATATATATATATATATATATATATATATATATATATATATATTATATATATATATATATATATATATATATATAAATATATTTAATGATAAGTGCAGTCTTTTCAAAACTAAATTGCGTGCGTTGTTTTAAGTGTATGTAGATTATTATGTAATGTTATTTAAATAAAGTTCTAGTACTTTGTAATTGGAAAGATCTCTGTGATCAATCTGTAAAGTGCAGTAAATAAATAAATAAAATAAATAAATAAATAAATAAATATATATATATATATATATATATATATATATATATATATATATATATATATACGAGGCTGGTTTGAAAAGTCCGTGCAAAGTCCGAGAGATGGCACCACCGGCGCGTATCGTGGTCATGTTTAGTTAGTAGCATCTCTTGAATGAACGCACACCAAGTTTCAGCCATATTGGTCTATTTCTTTGTGTTTGGCATTCGTATGAATCAAGGAAGTCGAGTGATTTTCAAGAAATGGACGAAAAAGAATTTCGTGTGGTGATTAAACATTACTTTATGAAAGGCAAAAACGCCTCAGGAGACTAAAGAGAAGCTTGATAAACATTATGGTGACTCTGCACCTTCGATTAGAACAGTTTATAAGTGGTTTCAAAATTTTCGGACTGGCCATATGGGCACAAGTGACGCTGAACGTTCTGGACGGCCTGTGGAGGTTACGACTCCAGAAATCATTGATCAAATCCATGATATGGTGATGGATGACAGAAGAGTTAAGGTGCGTGAGATTGCTAGTGCTGTGGGCATCTCGACTGAACGGGTACATAATATTTTGCATAAACATTTGGACATGAGAAAGCTATCCGCAAGATGGGTGCGCGATTGCTCACGCTTGACCAAAAACGGAATCGTGTGAAGTGTTGTAAGGATGGTTTGCAGCTGTTCCAGAAGAATCCGGAGGACTTTAAGCGTCGTTTCGTCACTGTGGATGAAACATGGGTACATTACTATACTCCTGAGACCAAACCAACAATCTAAACAATGGTTTACCAAGGGGAATCTGCACCAAAAAAGGCCAAGACCGTTCCTTCGGCCGGAAAGGTTATGGCGACTGTCTTTTGGGATTCGCAAGGGATAATCCTCATCGACTATCTGGAAAAGGGTAAAACTATTACAGGTGAATATTATTCATCGTTATTGGACCGTTTGAAAAACCGAGCTGCAAGAAAAACGCCCGCGATTGGCCCACAAGAAAGTCCTTTTCCATCACGACAACGCACCAGCACACACCTTAGCAGTTGTGGTCGCAAAATTAATGGAAATAGGATTCCAACTCGTTTCACATCCCCCCTATTCTCCAGACTTGGCTCCCTCGGACTACTATTTGTTCCCCAATTTGAAGAAATGGCTGGCGGGACAAAGATTTTATTCAAACGAGGAGGTGATTGCAGACACTAATGGATATTTTGCAGACTTGGACAAATCCTATTATTCGGAGGGATCAACAAACTAGAACATCGTTGAACGAAGTGTATAAGCCTAAAAGGAGACTATGTCGAAAAATAAAAAAGGTTTACCCCAAACACATAAGTAGTTTTTATTTTGCACGGACTTTTCAAACCAGCCTCATATATATATATATATATATATATATATATATATATATATATATATATATATATATATATATATATGTATATATATATATATATATATATATATATATATATATATATATATATATATATATATATACAGTCCCTGGCCAAATTATTAGACGCACTGCAAGATTTCATGTAAAAATTAATTACCGAGTGATATTGTACCGTTTTTTTATTATTTTAAATTGATTTGTTTTTTATTTTTATATTATCCAATCAATTACCTATTTATTTGACATAAATAAAACAGCATTAATTTAGAAAAGCATAAGTTTATTAAGTTTTAAAGAAAAGTGAAATTAATGTTAGTAAAAGTCAATATTTAGTTGAGCCACCTTTAGCCGCTATCAAAGCTTTAATTCTCCGCGGCATGCTATCAATGCAAGATTGTACTGTCTCCTGCATTTGAGGATGATGATTCCACACATGAATAATCTTTTCTAGGAGCTGGGTTTTGTTGGTAATCAATCTTTAGCCACTTCTCCTTTCATCAGCTCCCACACATTTTCAATGGGCTATTACCCGGCCAATCCAACAGAGGGATATTTTTTTCTGCCAAAAAGCTTTAACAGACCGAGCAATGTGGCAGGGAGCTCCATCTTGCATGAAAGTGAATGGTTCCCCATTTGGAAACCATTCTCTGAGCTGCGGAATCAATCGATTTTGTAATACTTCTTTGTACTGATCTTGCCTCATTATTCCTTTGACGACGTACAGACGTCCAGTGCCCTTGCCGCTGATGACTGACCAAATCATCACTTTGGTGGGATGTTTAACCGTCGGGACGACACAATCAGGATGAAACTTTTCTCCATGACGACGACGCACATACTGAGCTTTATTCTGCAAAATTTCGAATGTGCTTTCGTCACTGAAGCAGACCTGTCAAAAATAGGAAAAATATATAAACTTCCATGTTTTATTTGCTTTATTTAACTGAAAATGATAATAATGTATCAATTATTGATTAAATTGCTGTATCTTACCGATCTCCAGAAGTCCACATCTTTGTCTTGCCATTGTTTGGCCCACTTCAGGCGCTTTGCTTTCATTGCAGCTGTTAACTTGGGCTTCCTGGCGGGGCGACAGGCCTTAAAATCTAATTCTTTCAATTTTCTTCGAACAGTGCGCTCAGAAGCATTTACGCTAGCATCCTGGAGTTGTGATTTTATTACCTTTGTGGTAACAAATCTGTTTTCTACACAAATTTTCTTCAAAACATCTCTCTGACCGTGGAGTGAAAATTGGTTTTCTACCGCATCTTTTCTTTCTTTTCGAGCTTAATTCCTTCCCTGACTCAATTTTCTTTTTATGCGTTGTACACTAGCTTCAGAAACCTCCAATCTTCGTGATATTTCTCGGTTTGTAAATGTTTTTCGCAATCACAAGGGCCTTCACTTCAGCTTTTTTACGTGGTGAAAGATCGCCTTTTCTACCCATAATGAAAATAGTCCAATTACTTTTTTAAAACACTGCATACAAAATAAACTAATAACTGAGTAGTATAAAACTGTTAAACAAACAATCACAGTCCATAAAGCCACAGAAACACGTCCGTACCTGACTCGATTCCGATCGCGACTGATACAGGTTTGTACTTATTTACGTTCATGTATCACTTTGTCAACACAGTGTTGCCATATGTTAAAAATAAATACAAATATGTAGTCTACAACAATTCTTTTAAATAAAAATCAATAATATTGTAGTTTAAATATACCATTATTGCAAAAAAAAACTCTTAAGAAACATAAAATTACTAAAAAAAAATACAGTGCGTCTAATAATTTGGCCAGGGACTGTATATATATATATATATATATATATATATATATATATATATATATATATATATATATATATGTATATATGTATATATGTATATATGTATATATGTATATATGTATATATGTATATATGTATATATGTATATATGTATATTTATGTATATATGTATATATGTATATATGTATATATGTATATATGTATATATGTATATATGTATATATGTATATATATATATATATATATATATATATATATATATATATATATATATATATACATATATACATATATACATATATATATATATATATATATACATATATACATATATACATATATACATATATATATATATATATATATATATATATATATATATATATATATATATATATATATATATATATAATATATATATATATAAAAACAGGCAGAGATCATACACACATATATATATACATATATATATAATATATATATATATATATATATATATATATATATATATATAATATATATACATATATATATATATATATATATATATATATATATATATACATATATATATATATATATATATATATATATATATATATATATAATATATATATATATATATATATACATATATATATATATATATATATACATATATATATATATATATATATATAATATATATAATATATATATATATATATATATATATATATATATATATAAAAACATGCAGAGATCACAGCTTTAAGGAAGTTCACTTGTAAATCCACTTTTCTTAAGAATTTGATGAAATTGAAATATGATGTTAATCTAAATGTTTTCATTTAATTACAAAAAAAACTGACCGATTGTGAAGCGAGATATTCAATAATTAAAGTGCACATAATTTACTTGCAATAGGCCAATGAAGTATATAAAAAGGCATAGTTTCATGTGTATCTTTTCTTACGAATTTTTTAGTAAAAAAAAAAATAGAAAAATTTGGAAAAAAAATAATTTTTTTTTATCGATTTTGTTAAAAAGATATAAATATTTAACGTTGATATTTTTTAAAAGAATAACCGTGTAGTAAGGGACAGATATCACTATTTGACAACGCTGTATGTCGACTATTTACGCGCCCAACATTCTAACAGCATTTAAAGCATAGAGATATTAGAATAGAGGAGGTAAGTTCTTGCGAAAAGTGTGGTGCTCATAGAAAGAGAAAGAAATAATAAAAAAGTCGTTCTGTCTCTCTTACTCAGCGCCGGAAATTCAGCACTCAAAGCGCAGAGTAAGAGAGACAGAATTGTCTCATATTATTTCCTTCTCTATTTAACGACTATATGCTTTCGCTTAAAGGCAGGCTGTATACTTTCCCTCCTTTATTCTAATATCTCTATGATTTAAACTGGTTAACTTTTAAACAGAAATTCATTTGTAGGTTAAATAATTTATTGAATAAACACAATATATTTTATCAGCTTTATCTTTAATCATCAAATAAAAATATTAAATGTATTAATTGTGCACTACGCCTACAAATGTCTTTGGTAGTTTCTCTATTGCTGGACCAATTTCACGTTCATATCTTTTATATAAATTCCGTGATATTGGAGGTATATTCATTGAAGCCAGTAGTTTGTTCAATGCAAGCGCCCGAAAGCTAAATAACAGCACCTTCAAAAGTAACAAATAATTAAGTTTATAAAAATATGAAAAAATCTTATATAAATAATAGCTGTTACTTCTAAAAAAAAAATTAAATAATCCACTAAATATATTTATATAAAAGTAAATAAATATTTACCTAGAACAGCTTTTGGTGTTGAATCCGAATTATTTGTAATATGCATTTTACCAGTTGGTACTTCCGTTATAACACAACATTCATCACAAGATATATCTAATATTGAATTAAGACCTAAATGTTTCTCATGAGTTATCTTTTCGAACGAAAGGACTTTTTTATACAGACAAGACTTTAAAATATTATTATAATAAATAACCTAAATAACCTAT
>JAHKBH010003806.1:0-13245 GCA_019049505.1 Pachyrhynchus sulphureomaculatus
ATATATATATATATATATATATATATATATATATATCTATATATATATAAATATATATATATATATATATATATATATATATATATATATATCTATATATATATATATATATATATATATATATATATATATATATATATATATATATATATATACAGGTTTACAGGGAAAATCGTCCTAGATAATTAAGGACGTTATAGTTTAGGTCGTTTCTGACCGATTTGATTCTATGACATGATGTCCTAAACTTAAAACCGTTTCGAGATATTGAAGTTTAAAGATTTTCTAAAAAAAAAAACATGTTTTTTTTGCTTTTTATATCGATTTTTTTTTATTAGAGGTTCTCGAGTGCGATTTTTTTGGTTATTTTTAGTTAGTCTCTATGTCAAGTATCAAAAATCATCAAAAAAATTTGAACTAGTTACTAACAGTTTCAAATGGCGGCTTGTTAATGTTTCTAAATTACGAATTTTTACCAAGTGTTTCCTACTTTAAATCAATAAAGAGAAAAAAAAATGTATGGAAGTTATTCTGCAAATTATTTTAAAAACTTTTACGTCTTTTTAGCTATCTAAAACGGTATAATATCTACTGGATCTATTGAAAATTCTAAGAAAATGAGATTTCAATAGGCCCAAATGTAGAGTAACATAATAATAGAATTTAGATACTACCAATTACGGTTTACTACCTGCACCTTCAAACAATAAAAAGGGTTGGGGTAAGCATTTTTTTCGGTCGGGGGTACTCTCTGTGCGAGTGACATTTTCTGTTCACTAAACATTATTGAATGATTTTTAGTCTGCTCATGCGATTCGTCCGTGGTAATGTGCTATACCGTGCTTTTCAAAAATATCTGTGTTTCATCTTCTGACTGTGTGAATTGGCTCGTAACTGGATTTTGATCTCTGCTTGTGAATATCGCAACGTATACCAACGAGGAATATGCTGACATCCTAATGTGTTACGGATTTTGCGAAGGAGTGTCGTCGTCGCGTGCACGTGATGAATACATACTGCGATATCCTACTCGTCGTGTACCTGATGTTAGCGTATTTGATGGAACTTATCGAAGACTACGAGAAATTGGTTCCGTACAAAGACGGCGGACTGACATGGGACGACCACGTATCTTTGACGAAGACGAAGAAAACGAAAAAATACGACGTCTCTTTGAGGTGGACCCAAACACATCTACAAATATTGCCGCACAACAGCATTAAAGAAGGAGATCCGTTGCGACGATTAGAATTCTGCAGATTTATGCTCAATACCGATGTCGAAGATGCATCTTTTTTTAAGACAATACTATGGACTGACGAGTCGAAATTCGACAAAGACGGTCTTACAAACTACCACAATGCCCACTATTGGACTTCTAAAGAGGAAGGCAACCCAAACAAAAAAAGAACGAAAGGATCACAAACAAGATTCAGCTTAAATGTGTGGATGGGTATAATTTCAAATTATTTGGTTGGGCCATTCCTCCTGCCAGATAATTTGAATGGCGAGGAATACGACAATTTTTTGCGGAACGATTTACCTAATTTGATGGAAAGACCTACCTATTGGTTTGGGACAAAACATGTACTTTCAACACGATGGCTGCCCAGCTCACTACAGAGGAAGTGTTCGTGCATGGCTCAATGACAATTATCCTAACAAATGGATTGGAAGAGGCGGACCCATACCTTGTCCGGCGAGATGCCCAGACCTAACACCGATGGATTTTTATGTGTGGGGTCACATGAAAAGTCTCGTATACGACCAGATGACTCCTATCGAAAACGTGGATGTCCTACGACAAAAAAATAATTGATGCGGCTGACGAAATGAGGCGGCACCTCACAACCAGCGTTGTGAAAAGTAATTTAAGAAAAAGAATGAGAATTTGTGTTAGAAATAGGGGCGACCAATACAGAACATGAATCATAATTAATAAAAAATTTACCTTTTGCTACCCGAGCCCGCTTTAGGTGTCATTCTGTGTACAGTTTTCCTATTAAACTTCTATTATTATACCTTTTTTGATAGCTAAAAAGACGTAAAAGTTTTTAAAATAATTTGCAGAATAACTTCCATACATTTTTTTTTCTCTTTATTGATTTAAAGTAGGAAACACTTGGTAAAAATTCGTAATTTAGAAACATTAACAAGCCGCCATTTGAAACTGTTAGTAACTAGTTCAAATTTTTTTGATGATTTTTGATACTTGACATACAGACTAACTAAAAATAACCAAAAAATCGCACTCGAGAACCTCTAAAAAAAAAAATCGATATAAAAGCAAAAAAACATGTTTTTTTTTTAGAAAATCTTTGAACTTCAATATCTCGAAAAACGGTTAAGTTTAGGACATCATGTCACAGAGTCAAATCGGTCAGAAACGACCTAAACTATAACGTCCTTAATTATCTAGGACGACTTTCCCTGTAACCCTGTATATATATATATATATATATATATATATATATATATATATATCAATATATATATATATATATATATATACATATATACATATATATATATATATTACATATATATATTATATATATATATATTATATATATATATATATACATATATACATATATATACATATATATAAATATATATATATATATATATATATATATATATAATATATATATATATATATATATATATATATATATATATATATACTCTCCTGGACAAAATTAACGCAACAATATATTAAATCATACAAATCTCTATAATGAATTAATTTTAATAATTTTTTATGAACATTGGTTACACTAAAAGTCAGAAAAAACTTATTCGGATACTTTAAAAGTGAATTAGCTACCAAATTTCTCTATAAGATTCGAATTAAAATTATTCTCAAGACCTAATAACAAAATCATTGAAAGTATGTAATAATGAAAAAAAATAGACTGGGACACTAGTAGCAAAATTATCGGTGTAACTGGGACACTAGTAGCGTGTGTTGCCTCCTTTACTTTCGGATGACAGCGTTTGTGCGCCTAGGCATACTTCTAATTAAATTTTGGATAAAATCTTGAGGAATTTGCTCCCATTCTGTGATAACTGCATTTTCAAGTTCCCTCAGGTTTCTAGGTGCAGTTATATGACGTTTCACATTTTTTTTAAGGTGATCCCATACATGTTCTATCGAATTCAGATCCGGGCTTTTTGGTGGCCATTGCATAATCGGTATATCAACTTGATTAAGATAATCGAGTACCTCCCTAGCCACGTGAGGTCGAGCGTTGTCTCGCATAAACAGGAAATTGGGCCCCACAAAATGATCGAAAGGCATCACATATTCTATTACTATATTCTCAAGATAGTAGTCAGCATTCATGGATCTCGTACGGACAGGAACTAACTCTGTGCGAGCATCAAAGCAGATGCCACCCCAGAACATAACAGAGCCACCGCCGAATGGACTCCTTGCAGAGGTATTGCAAGGAGCAAACCTCTCTCCTGGTTTTCGCCATACTCGCTCACGACCATCTGGATGTTTTAGACTAACCCTAGTTTCATCTGTGAAGAAAACTTGTTTCCAGTCATCCACAGACCAGTTTTCGTGATTTCGAGCAAAACGTAACCTGGCAACTCTGTTCTCTCTAATAAGCAAGGGGCGCAGTGGCTGGTCTCCTACTGTTTAATCCCAGCTTCATTTAACCGTCTTCTAACTGTTTTAGAAGAAATTGTGACATTGTGAACAGCTTCGAGTTCGTTTCTTATTATAGAAATAGTGACAGTCCTGTTTCTTAAAGCATGTTGTCTTATAAAACGTTCATCTAGGTCGCTAGTGCATCGTTTTCGCCCTTGCCCTAGAATTCTAGAATAAGTTCCTACTTCATTCAAGCGTCTTATTATACGACTTATTGTGGAACGATGTTTACCTAACAACTGGCAACATAACTCTGACAATATCCCTCGTCCAATAAAACTGAGGCTCGCACTACCTCGTGTTCAGTTAAATTCCTTGCTCGATTCTTTTTTCTGATACTTCGGGGTCAAAAATAAAACAGTCTACCATAAAAACGTTTTACTTTGAAAAAGGGAACAATTTATAAGCTTACTTTTAAAGAAAATCTATCGCATTATTACAGAAAATTGTTTATCTTCTAAAAAATTCTTTAAAACTGTAAATCTAAACGAATTGTTTTGATTTCTGTCATGAACAACGAGACAAAATATGCATAGCCTACTATTCAAATACTCGATAAACTTTAAAACTGACATAAGAAAAAGATAAATTAATTTTCAGATTGTTGCGTTAATCTTGTCCAGGAGTGTATATATATGTATATTATAATATATATATATATATATATATATATAATATATATATATATATATGTATATATATATATATATATATATATATATGAATATATATATATATATATAATATATATATATATATATATATATATATTATATATATATATATATATATATATATATATATATATATATATATATATATATATATATATATGGAAACATTTAAATTCCCCTCTCTAATCTTAACATTTGAACGGTTTTACGATTACAATATTTATTTATTAATCATGTACATCTTAACAAACATTTTGAAGACTAAAAACAGTTATTGTTTATTAGAAACGTGCTTAGTTTTTAACGTAACAAAATTATGCACACACAAAAGTATGGAAACATTTTTGTTATGAAATGAAAATTCCACTAAGACCACTAAGATGGCGAAAATATTTAATATTTAGTGGGATATCCTTTTGCGTCAATCACTGCTTGACATCTTCTGCCCATAGAGTCAATAAGCGTAGCACAAAAATCGGGTGGTATTTTTTCCCATTCTTGTTTTAATGTGATCCTAAGTTCGACCCGGTTTTTTATATTTCGTTTTCTAATTTGTTTATCCACATAGTGCCAAATATCTTTGGCACTAAGATCATCACTTTTTTTACTAATTCAATCATTGCCATGCTTAAAGTAGGAGAAACATTTTGTTGCCTTTATTTTTGATTTAACTTGAGGCCAGATATGTTCAGTTGGATTAAACACACAATAATACGGAGGAAGCCGCAAAACAGTGTGTCCATTTTCTCAGCCATACTATCACAAACATATTTCTTTTTCAATTTATAGTCTTTCAAAACTTCCAAAAGATCACTTTTTTATAACTAAAGTCAAAATAAATGTCATTTTCTAACATATATTCCTGTATTTCCGATTTGGTGTTGGCTGCATTAGGAACCTTATTTAGTAGGCGACTATGGTAACTTGCATTGTCCATAACTATAACACTCTGTTCGGGAACATTTGGCAAAAGGGAATTTTGAAACGAATTTTCAAAAAGTTCTGCGGTCGTGTCTTCGTGATGGTCCAAACTATAATCCGTTATGTTTTCTGCAGATTGATTATTGTATGTTCTATGTTTTTTCTTCTTTTTTTCTTCCAGTACTATGTTATCTTGTATTTTTATTTTATATTATTATTATTATTATTATTTTCTTTTCTCTATAATGATGTAATGTTATTGTATGTATTTTTATTTAGTATTTAGGCATTACTTGAATGTTGTATTTTTATATTTGTTTTTGTATTTTTTTTGTATCTTGTATGCTTAGCTACTGGCTCGGTTGAGATGAGCAGTTCTTAAATGGACTTCGCCGAGTTAAAAATAAAGACCTTTTATTAGTGTTCCGTACGGAACACTTATAAGATCACTTCGGTGTCTGTCTGTCTGTCTGTCTGTCTGTCTGTCTGTCTGTCCGTCTGTCACACCCGATTTTCTCGGAAACTATTTGACATAGAAAGGTGAAATTTGGTAATAATATAGGAATTGATGGCCTCATCAGAGCCATGTAGTTTTGAGAATTAAATTTTGACTTAAGGGTTAGTTTTGGGGGGTGAAGTCGGAAGTGAAAAAAAAATTTTTTTACTAGGTCATCAAGTGTGATGTCAAATGAAAACTTGTGAAAACACGAGTAAAAAATATATATATAATATTATACTTGCGCGCACTTTTCTTTGTATTATTTTTAAAAATTCGCGAAAAAAATCGCTGTCCCCGGGCCTTATCTCGAAAAGTACTTATCAAAAAATTTCGAAAAAATTCTGGAATATTCTCCACGGGGTGTAGATTGAACGAAAATTATCACGAGTGCATTACCTTTAATAATTTATATGGTATATAAAAAAAACAAAAATTTCAAGGTCATCAGATTTCAGTAAAGATTGGAGACAAACTTTGTTGAAAACTCATTTGGGGTGTGTTTTGTGAAGTCACTGATCATTTTATACCACCGTAACATAAATTTTGACTTAAGAGGTTCGTTTTGAGGGGTGAAATCGGAATTGAAAAAACATTTTTTTTTTTACTAGGTCATTGAGTGTGGTGTCAAATGAAAGCTTGTGAAAACACGTGTAAATATATATATATATATATATATATATATATATATGTATATATATATATATATATATATATATATATATATATATATATATATATATATTTATGTATATATAATATATATATATATATATATATATATATATATATATATTATATTATATATATATATATATATATATATATATATATAATATATATATATATATATATATATATATAATATGTTTTGACGAAATGTTCTCACGGGTGTGAAATGTAGTAATGGTTTTTTTCGGGTATCCCGTGTTAGCTTGAAGTCCCTTGATGGACGGTTTCGCTGACGTTTCGATGGAATCTCATCCATCTTTTTCAAAGCGTTGATCACTGGTCGGTGTCTTGGCGCCAAGACACCGACCAGTGATCAACGCTTTGAAAAAGATGGATGAGATTCCATCGAAACGTCAGCGAAACCGTCCATCAAGGGACTTCAAGCTAACACGGGATACCCGAAAAACCCTTACTACATATACATATATATATATATATATATATATTTAATGTAATACTTGCGCACACTTTTCTTCGTATTACTTTTAAAAAATCGCTGTCCCCTACGTTATCTCGAAAAATACTGATCAAAAAATTTTGAAAAAATTCTGGAATATTCTCCACGGGGTATAGATTGAACGAAAATTATCACGAGTGCATTACCTTTAATAATTTATTTGGTATATAAAAAAAAAACAAAATTTCAAGGTCACCAGTTTTCAGTAAAGATTGGAAACAAACTTTGTTGAAAATTCATTTGGGGTGTGTTTTGTGAAGTCACTGATCATTTTATACCACCCTAACAAAAATTTTTATTTTAAAAACAATCAACGTACGGAACACTAATTGTGCAAGTTCAACTTGCACTTGACCGGTTTTATTATTATTATTATTATAATAGTAGACAATTTGAAATCCAGCCCTTTTCAGATCCAGCATGCAAAATGGTTGATTCGTTTACCTTTATTTTAAAGGTGCGTTAGTCTGACATTTTGTACTGCTATCAGCTCACCCTTTTGCACAGTGTCATGGGTATCGAACCATGTTTCGTCAAGGTAAATTACACAGCCCCACAAAAAAAAAGTGTGGTGTATACTTTTGATGCGATATAATCAGATCCGTAGTATTTTTGCCCGCTGATCACGAATCTGACGTCAGAATATCGCCATCACATCTCAATTTTTTTCTAACCTCAAAAAATAGGTAAAAATTAGTAAAAATTAAGAAAAATATACTCCTAAAAAATTGATTCAAGCTTTTTCATGAATCCAAAGATGTATTAATATGTATTCGGACACGCTAAGCTAATATTCATCGGTTGGATTAAGCCATACAGTTCTGTTTTCTTTCTAACCTCAATAAATCAGACAGATATAGTGCTTCTGGAATGCAAAAACGAATTCAAATTAAAATTTAACCGATTCTTACCAAATTTGGTACACGGGGGTTTTTTGGGTTGCTGATCATGAATCTGAGGTCGGATTTGCAAAATTCAAAATGGCGGATCCAAGATGGCGGACAAAATTTTTGAAAACCAACCGATTCCTACCAAATTTGGTATACAGTTGGGGAATCCTCAAACCTGATACTCTTAAACCCTAAACCCTGAAACCTTAGACTCCCACACCCTGTAACCTCAATAAATAGATCTCAATAACCCTGTAACTTTAAAAATGAGACCCAATGAACTCAAAACCAGGACTTTTAAACCATATACTCTCAAATAGTAGACCCTTAAGCCCTAGAATTGCGAAGGTTAGACCCGCGCCTAACTTTCCTTTTTTTGGCTGTATCTTGTTCTTTTTTCCGCGAATAACCTATTCAAAGGCTTTCTGCCCAAACGCTTTTGAGGACTTGTTTCTCTTTTTAGCGACCAGCAATAGTCCGCTAGCATATGGTCATCCCATCGTCCTTGATACCGATTTTCTGATGATTTTCAGATCTTGGTGAAAAACGTTCCCTTGCTCCTCACTGTAGTCACCAAGATTATCTGGAAAATCATCGATGTGGGAGTCCAGGAAATGTAATTTTAGATTCATTAAGCAACCTAATGTTTGAAAAATTTTTTACCATTTTCTCGACTATTTCTTTTGTACTTAGGACTTTTTATTATTTCCCAAAAGTTTGTTGCGACTTCTTTAAAACTAAGCCAAGCAGCTTTTTCAACTTTATTCATTTTAGTAACAAATAATGAATCTTGAAACAATTTTCTTATTTGTGGCCCGTCAAATACGCCTGCCTTAATTTTAGCTTCAGAAAATTTCGGAAATTTTTTATGCAAATATTTGAAACATGGGCCCGTTTGTATCTAATGCTCTCGTGAATTGCTTCATAAGTCCAAGCTTAATGTGAAGCGGGGGAATAAGAACTTTTGCTGGATCTACCAATGGTGGAAAACAATACATTATTTTCACCAGGAGTGAACGATTCTCTTGTTGGCCAAATTTTTTTCTTATAATGACGTTCCCTGTCTCTGCTATTCCACAGACATTTTTTATAACAGGGATAAAGTGTAAACCCTGACTGTTGGCCAAGCAATATTGTTACAATTTTCAGATCTCCACAAATTTTCCAGTTATGATCAGCATATTTTCATATTGCTCTTCCATAACTGTGGAACGAGCAATCGGAAAGGGAGCGTAAACGTTGGTATTATGCAGCAAAACTGCCTTAATGCTCCGTTTAGAAGAATCAATGAACAGTCTCCATTCTTCAGGATCGTATGAGTTATTTTGAAATTCATCCATTAGACCTTTTACATCGGTACAATATGAAAGTGACAATTCCTCGTCCCATTGTGAAATATTTTCGAAATTCTTCATCTCTGTTTCTATAATAAGAAAATCGTAGCTTTCTGGCTTAAGTAAATGTCTTTTCTTTAAAAAGGAAGCAAGATGCTCTGAAACCATCTTTGGATAAGCCTAAATCTCTGACTAGATCACTAAGTTCTGACTGTGATACGAGTATTGGTTCTGGTTTACGGTTGTATGGTAGAAATTCTTTATCTGTGTCACTAGTATATGATAGGTTGTCACTAGAACATTCATTAGTAACAGTGTTTGAATCTTTTTCGACAGTCTCAATGTTTTCGGCATGAACTGATAAGGTGAAATCATTTGTTTCCATAACATCAGCATCAAGTAGTTCAGGAGGCGGGAATTAGTTTAGTTGGTCTTGTTACTGTCGAAACATCGTTATAAGTAATAGTGCTTTTATTTCTTCGGTTATGCCTAGATACAACATTCATACAAAAGTAGCAATCATTTTCACTGTATGGTCTATTCCATATTGCTGGTCTGGAATATTTAATCGCTTCTTATTGATGTACAACATTATTTTGCAAGAACTGCAAATGATGTGGGGAACCCAATCTGTATCCTGGTGCTGTATTTCAATGTTAAAACAATCCTTATATAAGGTTTTAATCTTATCCGTTTATCGGTGACCCCATTTTACTCAATACGTGTTGACAGCAAATATAACAAAATGAATCACTGTTTTTTATCGCACTTATGAAAAGTCCTTGTGCCGTGAGACCGTTTTTCTTGTAGCATTATACTCTACATGAGCCAAGTCACCCACACATGAAGAGCTACGGTCGCTGGATGACGACGGCTGCGGGCCCGCTTTCCCACCCTGACCAACCGCCGATACTGGGTTTCCGAGTCCCTGCATCGTAATTCTCTTTCTTCTACCTGCCATGACGGCATCTAAGCCGTTATCCAGGGACTCTGCCGGCTAGTGGAGTAACACCGTTGCCCACCGTCACCACGTGGAGGTGCCCTGGATGCACGTAGAAGAATAAAAATCGACCGATGAATTTTCTCGGCGTTCAAAATGGCGCGAAAACATCTGCCATCTTGAATTTTGCAAATCCAACCTCAGATTCGTGATCAGCGACCCAAAAAATCCCCGTGTACCAAATTTGGTAAGGATCGGTTGAATTTTAATTTGAATTCGTTTTTGCATTCGAGAAGCACTATATCTGTCTGATTTATTGAGGTTAGAAAGAAAACAGAACTGTATGGCTCAATCCAACCGATGAATATTTAGCTTAGCGTGTCCGAATAGATATTAATACATCTTTGGATTCATGAAAAAGCTTGAATCAATTTTTTAGGAGTATATTTTTTCTTAATTTTTACTGTTTACCTATTTTTTTGAGGTTAGAAAGAAATTGAGATGTGATGGCGATATTCTGACGTCAATTCGTGATCAGCAGGCAAAAAATACTACGGATCTGATATATCGCATCAAAAGTATACCCCACTTTTTTTTTGTGGGGCTGTGTTATTGGCCAATTCTCTAATCCATACTTTTTAATTTCTTGTAAATAAGTATGTCGCAAGATTCGTAATCTTTGTGACCCTATCACTAGTTATCTTTTGTTGATTTTTCGGAACGTGAATCCCATTCTGAAGATAATTCTGTGAGGGGTTGATCGGGGCCACAATGTATCTTGGTCTCGTCCTGCACCAGTCTTAATTTTATTTTGTCTAGTGTCGGTACCAACTGCTCTTCACACATAGAATATTTTTTTCTTCTGATGACGTCTTCTTCACAATCGTTTATATGATGCATTTGAAAATCTTTCCGTTTTTTTTCCTGTTCCTGAGTGATGGTTTTCCTACAATAAAAATCGTAGAAATTGGGGTTTTTGTTAGTTCGCTGGTTTCTTGCAAAGCACTTTTGTTTTTTCAAATTTCTTTTGACCAAACTGACGTAAACATATTTTACTATTGTGTTTAGTGTCAAGTGATAAATGTTTTCTCTTGCGATAGCCACTATTGCAATTTTCCTATGGACGCCACATAATTAAAATAGAAACCGTTACGTTGTAAGTTGTAAGTAAAACTAAAAATAAAAAAAAGTATCTTTGGAATCATAATGGGGACCTGTGGTCATTAGGCCTATATTATCAAATAACTTAAAGGACTCCAAACCGGGTTGCCAGGTAGTAAATATATAGATAAAAACAGATCGAATATGATTGCAGGTGCAAGTGAGGGCGGTATATAAAGCAGGTAAAATGAAAATACGTTTTATCCTAATACCTGGCAACTATGCCCAAAACCTTAATAGGGTTGTTTTATTGAAAAAACAGAAAGGCAGGATCTTATATCTTGGGATTTACTTTACCCAATAAGTAATAAATATTGTTATGGTTATATTAGAGCTCGGCCTAACTGCCCCATCGTATTAACGGATCCCTTTGCAGCGCGGATTTTGTAGGTACTTTCCTGGCCCAACTGGCCGGCCCCGACTTTTAAACGTAAAATAAGTCCTAGAAACAAAACTTCTATCTTCGAGACACCTCGTATATTTTTGTAAGCGCATTTCCGCTATTAGTTATTACGTTTTACGGGTTCTGGGGGTACATGTCACATGCTAGATCCTTATTAAAAATTTCACTATTGGTGTCCGACACCATTACAACAGCAACTATGGGTAAGTAGGTAATAAAACAGCACTGTATTTCATTATGCAAGTTTTTGCAAATTAAATATGAACATTGTATTACATAATAACATTTTAATTTATTTTATTAAAATTATTTATAAATAATAAACAAGATTTTTACGAACTGTTATAATTGGATTTGTTTAACTAGAATTTGATTAATACGGTTTTTACTGTACCAAGTTGTTTTTTATATCGGGGAAACGACAGTTACAGTTCCGCTTTCATTACATTGAATTGAATTGTTCTGTGCCGATGCTCCATCTAACAAATATAAACAGTTATTGATTATAACGATGACTGTTAGATTTGGGAGAAAAAAGAACGTTTTTATCTGTAATTGCAGAAATTGTAAAATGTCTTTGCTTATCGATATACCAGGTGTACAAGTATGAAATGCGGATTTCAGACAACAGATGGTGCATCAATGCAGTTTGTGCTATAAGGATTTGACACTGCCCCATTTTGTTGTGTCATCAACAAGTGTCAGACGCGCACGAGTGATAAACTGGAAAAGTATGTGCATAGTGTTTGTGTTGTTGTGTTCAATATGCCGAAATTTATACTGAACAAAGAGCATTCGCGGACAGCATTAATTTTCTGTTTTCATTTGAAGAAAACTGCTGTTGAAAAAACATACCAATTACTTCGAGAAGCTTATGGTGAACATGCTCCATTCGCAAATGATACGTGTGAACGATAGTTTCGGCGTTTCAAAAATGGTGACTTCGATGTTGCAGACAAGGAACGTGGAAAAGCGCCAAAAAAATACGAAGATGTGGAATTGCAAGCATTGTTGTACGAAGATGATTCGCAAACACAAAAATCACTCGGCGAGCAATTGGGCGTCAGTCAACAAGCTGTTTTCAATCGGCTACGAGAGAATGGGAAAGATTCAGAACACTGATAGATGAAGTACCACATGAGTTGAACGACAGGCAAATGGAAAAGCGCAAAAACAACGTGTGACATTTTGCTCGCTCGGTACGAAAGGAAGTCGTTTTTGCATCGTATAGCTACCGGAGATGAAAAACTGAATTTATTTTGAGAATTTCAAGCGCAAAAAATCGTTGGTAGACCCAGGCGCACCATCCACAAGACCGCGCAAAACCGAATCGCCTTGGCAGAAAGACGAATGGCTCTGTGTTTTGGTGGAACCAGAGGGGCGTATTAGTCTATTATGAGACTGTAAAACCTGGAAAACGGTTAATACTAAAACGTTACCAACAACAATTGACCGATTTGAACCATTCGCCTGCTCTTGAAAAAAGGCACCAGAAAAAATAGCCGAAAGAGGTCACGCACTTGCTGAGCAGTGCTTTGGTTCGTACGAAGGTGTGAAAAAATGGCTCGATGTA
>JAHKBH010003807.1:0-13240 GCA_019049505.1 Pachyrhynchus sulphureomaculatus
CTCTGAAAGTCAAGGCTTCCTTCTAGCTTGCACCCTCTTTATCCAGCTTCTGTCAGTCTTCTCCTTGTCATTCGAGAACTAATCGGCATCCCAATCTCTTCCGGACAGAGTTGCAGCGAACTCAGATGATGTTTTTTTTCAATTTTTTAAATAGACTCGCGGATGAGCTTTCTGTCCTGTCGCTCATTAGTCTTACGTTTTCTGCCCGTTCTCATTTTGTTGGCATGGGAGCCAGTCTTCACAAACCTTTTAATAGCACATTGCACTGCGCACCGAGAACATTTCACTAACTTGGCTATTCTACTTGGGACTTGCCTTGTTCATGTAGGGTTTGAATTTTAATTCGTTTTTCGATACCAAGCTCACTTTTCTTAGGCATTTCTCAAATATAAGAATGTCCAGTTCACAAATAAAACACGCACGGAAGCTTCTTGACACTACAAGTAGTAAAAAGAGACTGATAAACATTATCGCAATTTTGTGGGCCAGGTGTTTTATGGACCTGTAAAAGAGATTGTCTATTGTTTAAGTTAGCTTTTGACAGCGTCGCCTATATTATTGTTAAAACAATTAGTCTTTTTTTAAATATTTTATGAGTTTCACGTGTTTATTAGGGGTCCCTAATACTTTTGGCCAAGGCTGTAATTATATAAAAACAACACTATGTTTTAAATTTCCAATATATTTAAAATGACTTCACAACTGTTTCACTATACAATGACTTCTTCAGAAGTGAATTAGAAAGGGACCAATTGTCAAGTCATTTTAAATATATTGGAAATTTAAAACGTAGTGTTGTTTTTATATATAATTTTATTATGAAGTTCCAACAAGTATCAGCTAACACAATCAAAGATTTTTTAATATTTTTATTAATTAAAAAAAAAAAAAAAAAATATTTACACTTTGAAATAAAATACAGTATAACTGTGTGACTGAATTTATTCAGATCACTCTGATACGAGACTTTCGTCAACCCATTGTCCGTCCTGTTTCGAGACTTCACATTAGTTTTGTGAGCCATGTGTTGTTTTTGACGGTATGCAAAAGGGGATTTGGAGAATGATACGTGGACAGCGAAAGGAAATGAAAGAATTAATAGAAGTAAGATACATTGAAAAAGAGAGATGGATCAATTATATTAAGCAATAGTATAATACAACAGAAAATTTGGTACTCGAAACACAAGAAATAGTAATCAACGAAACATCAGAAATAGATGATAAACAAGTGGAAGAGGCTCTCAGCTGGTAAGGACGATATACAAAATGAACTATTAAAGTACGGAGGAGTGAAACTGATTAAAGAATTGACAAAGCTCATGAACAAAAAAAAACCCGGGGATCGCGAATACCAGAAGAATGGAGAACAAGCATAATGATATCACTTTTAAAAAAGAAGAGAAAACCGATCCGAATAATTATCGAGGAACTAACTTCTTGTGAACAACTTTAAAACTGACGACAAAAAATTGTTACTAATTAAATAACTCCACTTATACAGCTTTCCGAAGAATAACAACGATTCAGGAGTTGAAGATCTTGTAACGACGCAGTATTTATAACACAGGTCTGCAACAAAAATGCTGTCTGGATGTTTTCAACTGATTTCTATGTATTTAGGTGTTTTGAAAACTAAAAAAATACTCAAAAAATTCCAGAACGTCAGGTTATTTTGCAAAACGCAAAATTTTATTATAAAAAAGGGTTTTTTGGGCTAACTTGAAGTCATAAATAAATAGGTACAATTTTATTTTGATTACTGTTTTTAAATGTATACAGGCCATAACTATCTTTACTTTCTAAATAAAGAACGCCCCTGTGTGAGCTAATTAACAAACATAAACGTTGTAACCAGAACGTGCGAGCTTCGATAGTGTAGAAAGTGGCGCGGTACAATTACGTGTTAACTCGTCATTGTTTTATAGATCTTGGTTCAATATAGTGCAATGTCATCTGTGCGGAAGTGTGTGAATTCGTCTGACAGTTTCTGTTATATTTGTGGCGAATATATGGTATTAAAGCAATAACTTAATATTACGGACTTTGTAAAAAAAGTATACTTCACGTATTTTGGCTTAAAACTTGGAGATCAGGATAAAGTTTGGGCACCTCATAAAGTCTGCAAACGATGTGTTGAAGACCTTCGAAATTGGTTTAAGGGGGGCAAGAAAAAAGCTTTCCGATATGCGATTCCTATGCTATGGCGCGAGCAACAGAAACATAGTGATGATTGTTACTTTTGTTCTTGTATGTGAAAGGGTATAATTCAAAATGGAAGCCGTCCATTTCATACCCCAATCTGCAATCAGTTATTCGTCCCATCCCTCATGGGACCGAAATACCAGTGCCCCAGGCCCCTGCTACCTTGGAAGAGATTTCAAGTTCTGACGAAGATGGTGCTGTACCTGAACCCGATGACAAGTCAAGTTTTCAATTTGAAGATGACAGCAGTCCGAAATTGTTTTCTCAGGGCCAGCTAAATGATTTGGTAAGAGACTTGAATCTTCCAAAAAAACGCTGCTGAGGTGCTTGGATCAAGGCTCAAAAGCAGGAACTTACTTTTGCCGGGAGTGTCTTCCTCCTGGTTTAGATATCGTGAGAAGCAGTTCACTTCCTACTTTGCCCAAGAGGACGAGTTGGTTTATTGTACCAATATTGAAGGTTTGATGGATACATTTAAGATCTCATACGACCCAGCACAGTGGCGTATTTTCATAGATTCTTCAAAAAGAAGCCTTAAAGCTGTTCTGCTTCACAATGGCGGTTTATATGCTCCCATTCCTGTCGGTCAAATCCGTACACCTCAAGGAAACCTACAAGAACTTGGAATTGGTTCTTTGCAAATTAAAATATAAAGACCACGATTGGCAAGTGTGCGGTGATTTAAAAATCTTGGGCATGTTGCTCGGACAACAATCTGGGTTTACCAAATTCCCTTGCTTTTTGTGTCTATGGGATAGTAGAGACCGAGGCAAATCACTGGACCAAAAAGTGTTGGCCGAGGGAGCTTAAAGTTGACGAAAAGAACGTCCTGCATGAAACTTTGGTGCCTTTCTCATAAAGTTCTTCTACCACCGCTTCACATAAAGCTGGGATTGATGAAGCAATTTGTAAAGTCACTTCCAAGAGATGAAAATTGCTTCAAATACTTAATATCAAAAGTTTCCAGGTCTCTCGGAGGCAAAGTTGAAGGAAGGTGTTTTCGTTGGACCAGATATTAGACGGCTTATGGCTGATCCACAATTCATCACAACCATGACGGATCCTCAAAGAGAAGGGTGGATTGCCTTTAAAGAGGTCATAGAGAAATTTTTAGGCAATAACAAAGACCCTAACTACAAACAAATCGTCAAAGGATGTTAAAAGCATTTCAAGCTTTAGGTTGCCTAATGAGTTTAAAAGTACATTTTCTTCATTCCCACCTCGACTACTTTCCAGAAAATTTAGGAGATCTGAGTAAACGATTTCACCAAGATATTAAGGAGATGGAAAAAAGATACCAGAGGAAGATGGAGCGCCTCAATGATGGCAGACTACTGTTGGACGCTCCAGAGAGACCTTCCAGATGCTTCCTACACGCGAAAATGTACCAAAAGGTGTCTCACTGGGAAAAAGAAATGTGTTTAGTGCTTACTAATGAATGTATTTTAGATAAAAAAATAAGTTTTGTTACGCAATTATAAATAAAAAAAAAAAAATTTAGTCTTTTATCTTTTATTTTAAGATGATAACTTGTTTAACATAGATACCTACATTGTCAGAAAACGTCACGTTCTATGACAAAATGAAAGTCATTTTCGGATTCAGTACACCCAAAAACATAAGAATTACGCAAAAAAACCAAAACAGCTCTCAATTTTTTTTTTTGCAGACTTGTGTAATCAGACAAATTACTGAAAAAATCATTGAGTATAACAAACCAGCGTTCTTATGCTTTATAGATTTGGTGAAAGCATTTGATAGAGTACAGCTGCAAGACGTAGTACACACACTTTATGAGGGGGGGGGGGGGGGACAAGAATATTCTATCGGATATAATAAAACTAACTGAAAACATTTACAAAAGAAATAAAATAGAAGCCAGAGTAAATTCGGAGTAACTGAATCCATATAGGTAACAAATGGTATTATACAAGGAGACTCACTGAGTTCCCTACTGTTTAACATTATATTAGATGAAATAATTAAAACAGGTAAAAACAAAAAAATACTATAAAATTGGCAACAAAGAGATACAACTATTGTGTTACGCCGACGATACTGTCCTAGTCGCTGAGAATGAAGATGACTTGCAGAGATTATTACATCAGTTGAATACAACAGCAAAGAAATTTCATATGAAAATATGGGGTGAAAAAACCAAATCAGTAGTTATCTCCAAAGAACCAATTAGCTGCAAGCTGGAAATCGATAATCAGATTATAGAGCAGATGATGACAATTAAATATATAGGATTAAATTATCATATAACAACATAGAAGAAGAAATAAAAGAACAAATAGTTAAAGCCAACAGAATAACAGGATGCTTGAATGACACTCTTTGGAAAAATAAATACTTAAGAACAGAAGTAAAATCTAGTATATATAAATCTCTAGTTCGACCAGTTATGATCTACACAACAGCGACAAGACTAGAAACCCGCAAAACTCAGAGATACTTACAAACAAGTGAAATGAAAATACTAAGAAGAATTGTAAGAAGAACACTTTGGGATAGAGAAACAAATGACAACATAAGGCACATATGTGAAGTAGAGGATATTAACACGTGGATAAGAAATAGAAAACAAGAATGGAACCAACATATAAACAGAATATCCGAACGACGACTACTGAAAATAGCCCGAGATAAATTAGCGTGGGCCGAAGGAAGCCCACGAAAAAAGATGGAACGACGACCTGTGTAGCGACGATACATTAAAGAAAAACAGGGCAGGAATTCCTAATATAAAGAAGAAGAAGAAGACTCTGTTACGTGTTTCGGTCTCGCGACCATTTTCGAAAAGGTTTACAATAAGACTAAACTTAAGTTCTAAAAGATATTACATTTGGATGGTTTGGATGGCACTAAATTTAAATTAAGAGGTAATAAGATTGGATTAATTACAGGTAGTCTATCTTAATACGCCGTCTAATATGGGGGTATTTCCAAACTCTATTTGGGTATTCGTTATTTTTATATTATTTTTAATGGCTTTTTTATGCTAAGAATTTCTAAATAATCCATATGTTTTCCTTTTTGAGCACTGAATAGGAACTTCATCATCTCGTTATGAAAAATATGATTATTGTCTATGCAGTGTTCAGCAAAGCCTGTTAATTTTTGTTTATTTAAAATAGAGTGCCTGTGTTCTTTTAATCTTTGTTGTCGCTCCGTCCCGTTTGTCCTACATAGATAGCGTCACAATCATCACGATTAAATTCATATATACCCGATTTTCCATATTTGTTAGATCTTTCTTTGTTATTAACGAGATATCGGGCTATATTGTTTTTATTAACACTTAACACTACATACAGTTTATTTCTAACTTATTAAGGCTATTGTTGATATTGTTGCTAATATCACCGACATAGTTGATAGCAAATCATTTTTCTGCTTTCGTGTTTTACGTCTGGTGCGTAAAATTGTTTAAGTATATATTTTACGTTTTTTGTTTTTTCCAGTTTTATCTATTGGATTACCAGGTGTACAAGTATGAAATGCGGATTTCAGACAACAGATGGTGCACCAATGCAGTTTGTGCTATAAAGATTTGACGCTGCGCCATTTTGTTGTGTCATCAACAAGTGTCAAACGCGCACGAGTGATAAATTGGAAAAGTGTGTGCATAGTGTTGTGTTGTTATGTTCAATAACATTTATACCGAAGAAAGAGCATTTGCGGACAGCATTAATTTTTTGTTTTCATTTGAAGAAAACTGCTGTTGAATCATACCGATTACTTCGCGAAGCTTATGATGAACATGCTCCATCACAAGATACGTGTGAACCATGGTTTTGGCGTTTCAAAAGTGGTGACTTCGATGTTGCAGATAAGGAACGTAAAAAACCGCCAAAAAAATACGAAGATGTGGAATTGCAAGCATTGTTGGACGAAGATGATTCGCAAACACAAAACAACTCGCGAGCAATTGGGCGTTAGTCAAAAAGCTGTCTCCAATCGGCTACGAGAGATGGGAAAGATTCAGAAGAGACCGGTAGATGGGTACCACATGAGTTGAACAACAGGCAAATGGAAAAGCGCAAAAACACGTGTGACATTTTGCTCGCTCGGTACAAAAGGAATTCTTTTTGCATCGTATAGTCCCAAGCCCTAAAAAATCATGGGTAGACCCAGGCGCACGCATCCACATCGACTGCAAGACCGAATCGCTTTGGCAGAAAGACGATGGTCTATTATGAGCTGGTAAAACCTGGGGAAACGGTTAATACTAAACCTTACCAACAACAATTGACCGATTTTTGAACCGTTCGCTGCTTGAAAAAGGGCCAGAATACCGAAACAGGCAACACAAAGTCATTTTTCTTCATGACAATGCATCACATACGGCAAAACCAGTTCGCGACAAGTTGGAAGCACTCAGCTGGGAAGTTCTATCCCCATGCGGCTTACTCACCAGACTTGACTCCTTCCGATTACCACTTGTTTGCATCGAAGGGTCACTTACTTGCTGAGCAGCGCTTTGGTTCGTATGAAGATGTGAAAAAAATGGCTCGATGAATGGTTCGCAGCAAAAGGGGAAGATTTTTACTGGCGTGGTATTCACAAATTGCCCGAAAGATGGGAAAAATGTATAACAAGCGATGGAGCATACTTTGAATAAAGCACTTTTTATCATTCTTCTGAATTTAACATATTTTTTTAGAAAAAAATCCGCATTTCATACTTGTACATCTGGTATATCCGTTGTTTTTGGCTGAATAAATTCCGCTGAGGCTAGTTGATGCTATACTATATTTTCATATTAAAAACAAACTTACAAAATTGTTTTTCCCAGCTTATATTGAAAATTATTATGTCTGATGTAAATTTCTATGAAAAAAAAAATCATTTTTTATATTGTTCAACCAATCTAATTTAAAAATATTATAAGAAAATCGCAAAAATATCGCGATAATTTGTTGATACAATTTTTAAACTGGTTCGTTCTGTGTTAAATAATGTTTAAATTTGTTTTTTTTAGAAGTTTAAATTAGACATTAAACTCTGAAATAAAAACCACGAAAAAATTTCAAGTTTTCTTTTTTATGAAAATCAGTCTACAATAAAAGCTACCAAATAAAAACTAAGCAAAAGCTCCATCTCAGCTCTAAATAAAAAAAAAAAACACCGGCCAAGTGCAAGTCGGACTTGCGCAATTAATGTTACGTACGTTGATTGCTTTTGAAATAAAAATTTTTGTTACGGAGGTATAAAAGATCAATGATTTCACAAAACACATTCTAAATGAGTTTTCAACTAAGAAAAAATTTTTTCCGATCTTTACTGAAAAATGATGATTTTACCAGATAAATTATTAAAGTTAATGCACTCGTGATAATTTTCGTTCAATCTACACCCTCTGGAGAATATTCCAGAATTTTTTAAAAATTTTTACATCAGTACTTTCAAGATAAGGGGGGGGGGGGGGAACAGCGATCTTTCGCAATTTTTTAAAAATATTACAAACAAAAGTGTGCGCAAGTGTAAAATTATATATATTTGAACTTACAGGCTTTCATTTGACACCCTATTCGATGACCTGGTAAAAATTTTTTTTTCACTTCCGATTTCATCTCCAAAAACTAATTCCTTAAGTCAACATTTAACTTTCAAAACTACACGGCTCTGATGAGGCCCCCAATTCTTATATTAGTACCAAATTTCAACTTTCTATATCAAATAGTTTCAGAGAAAATCGGGTGTGACAGATACCGAAGTGATCTTATAAGTCGCCAATAGTCAAAAAAAATCCCTTCCACTTTCCACTTAAGATCATGAAGATCTTAAGCTATGACGACCTGGTCATAGGAGAAATGAAGTGTGATAACGTCTTATTGTAATTCCCATGAATTTACAACTCTCATCATCCACAGTTTTCCGAACTTGAAATTTAATAATAGAAATAAAATAATCGTCATTTATAATCACTTCAATTATTTATTTCTGTTGGTATACCGTTCCTGATTCGGTACGGCTTTCGACAAAGCCAATTAGTTTGGGTACTGTTAAGGCCCATGGTCACATCTCGCTTGAACAAATATCAATGGTTTTGTATCGCTTCCCTGTCAGTCACAAATAAAGTTCGGAAAAAAGAAGAAGAGTTCACAAGATGCCAAATCAGGTGATTACGGCGAATATGCCTACACACAAACTTGGTTTTTGCTCAAAAATGGTCTTGTAATGACCGAACGCTGAGATGGTTATTGAGAACAAGAAATATGAAAAGGAAGTTTGTTCATTTGATCGTAAATATAGTTTTATTACTATTATAAATAAAATTAAAATTTGTAACGTTAAATGCCCGATATCTCGCCTTTCTAGTTAATGTATTTTTATAAATCTCATTTTTGTCTTTCCATAGTCTCAAAGCGGTTCGTTGGTTTGGACCATTTAAATCAATAAAAACGTTGAATCTGGGTCTGGGTTATATTGGTGACCGTCTTAACTTTTCAATGGTGCCAATCCATAAAAGGAAAATGTCACTCAAAATAATCGGTCATGTTCAAGATGGACTTGCGCAATTAGTGTTCGGTACGTTGATTGCTTTTTAAATAAAAAATGTCGTTACGGAAGTATAAAATGATCAGTGACTTCACAAAATACACCCCAAATGAATTTTCAATAAAGATTTTTTCGATCTTTAGTGAATACTGATGACCTTGAAATTTTTGTTTTTTTATATACAGATAAATTATTAAAAGTAATGCACTCGTGATAATTTTCGTTTAATCTACACTCTGTAGAGAATATTCCAGAATTCTAGAAGTTTTCTGATCAGTATTTTTCGAGATAAGGTGGGTGGACAGAGATTTTTCGCACTTTTTTAAAAATAATATAAAGAGAATTGTGCACAAGTATTACATCTATAATATATATATAAAATGCAACGTTTCTCTGTCTTACTGTCCGTTAGTGCGCTTATCACTCGAAAACCACTTATCCGATTTACGTGCTTTTTTTTTAAACATACACACAGTCCCTGGCCAAATTATTAGACGCACTGCAAGATTTCATGTAAAATATTAATTACCGAGTGATATTGTACCGTTTTTTATTATTTTAAATTGATTTGTTTTTTATTTTTATATTATCCAATCAATTACCCATTTATTTGACATAAATAAAACAGCATTAATTTAGAAAAGCATAAGTTTATTAAGTTTTAAAGAAAAGTGAAATTAATGTTAGTAAAAGTCAATATTTAGTTGAGCCACCTTTAGCCGCTATCAAAGCTTTAATTCTGCGCAGCATGCTATCAGTGCAAGATTGTACTGTCTCCTGCATTTGAGGATGATGATTCCACACATGAATAATCTTTTCTAGGAGCTGGGTTTTGTTGGTAATCACATCTTTAGCCACTTCTCTTTTCATCAGCTCCCACACATTTTCAATGGGGTTCATATCAGGGCCAATCCAACAGAGGGATATTTTTTTCTGCCAAAAAAGCTTTAACAGACCTAGCAGTGTGGCAGGGAGCTCCATCTTGCATGAAAGTGAATGGTTCCCCATTTGGAAACCATTCTCTGAGCTGCGGAATCAACCGATTTTGTAATACTTCTTTGTACTGATCTTGCCTCATTATTCCTTTGACGACGTACAGACGTCCAGTGCCCTTGCCGCTGATGACTGACCAAATCATCACTTTGGTGGGATGTTTAACCGTCGGGACGACACAATCAGGATGAAACTTTTCTCCATGACGAAACGACGCACATACTGAGCTTTATTCTGCAAAATTTCGAATGTGCTTTCGTCACTGAAGCAGACCTGTCAAAAATAGGAAAAATATATAAACTTCCATGTTATTTGCTTTATTTAACTGAAAATGATAATAATGTATCAATTATTGATTAAATTGCTGTATCTTACCGATCTCCAGAAGTCCACATCTTTGTCTTGCCATTGTTTGGCCCACTTCAGGCGCTTTGCTTTCATTGCAGCTGTTAACTTGGCTTCCTGGCGGGGCGACAGGCCTTAAAATCTAATTCTTTCAATTTTCTTCGAACAGTGCGCTCAGAAGCATTTACGCTAGCATCCTGGAGTTGTGATTTTATTACCTTTGTGGTAGCAAATCTGTTTTCTACACAAATTTTCTTCAAACATCTCTCTGACCGTGGAGTGAAAATTGGTTTTCTACCGCATCTTTTCTTTCTTTTCGGGCTTAATTCCTTCCCTGACTCAATTTTCTTTTTTATGCGTCGTACACTAGCTTCAGAAACCTCCAAATCTTCGTGATATTTCTCGGTTTGTAAATGTTTTCGCAATCACAAGGGCTTTCACTTCAGCTTTTTTACGTGGTGAAAGATCGCCTTTTCTACCCATAATGAAAATAGTCCAATTACTTTTTTAAAAACACTGCATACAAAATAAACTAATAACTGAGTAGTATAAAACTGTTTTTAAACAAACAATCACAGTCTATAAAGCCCACAGAAACACGTCCGTACCTGACTCGATTCCGATCGCGACTGATACAGGTTTGTACTTCTTTACGTTCATGTATCACTTTGTCAACACAGTGTTGCCATATGTTAAAAATAAATACAAATATGTAGTCTACAACAATTCTTTTAAATAAAAATCAATAATATTGTAGTTTAAATATACCATTATTGCATAAAAAACTCTTTAAGAAACATAAAAATTACTAAAAAAATACAGTGCGTCTAATAATTTGGCAGGGACTGTATGTTCTCTGGCCAAGTTACAGGATATATTTTATTACGTTAGGTAACAAAAGGAATAAGCAGTGACGATAATAGTGAATCAAGTCGGAAAAAAGTTTGCCGCTAGCGCATTCTCTTGAAATACGCTGCCTAAATCGTTAAATATGGAATCAATATCATGTAGCAAAGAATATAATGTATATAAAATGCAACGTCTCTCTGTCTGGCTGTCTGTCCGTTAGTGCGCTTATGACTTGAGAACCACTTATCCGATTTACATGTTTTTTTTTTTAATTCATACATTTGTTCTCTGGCCAGGTTATCTATAATCTTTTATAATGTATTAATGAATTGTGCGCAAGTATTACATTATACATATTTTACAAGCTTTCATTTGACACCCCACTCGATGACCTGGTAAAAAAAAACTAACCCCTTAAGTCAAAATTTTACTTTCAAAACTACACGGCTCTGATGAGGCCCCCAATTCTTATATTAGTACCAAATTTCAACTTTCTATATCAAATAGTTTCAGAGAAAATCGGGTGTGACAGATACCGAAGTGATCTTATAAGTGTTTCGTACGGGAACACTAATAAGAAAACCATGACTATAATCGTTTGTATTAATACCTATGACATTATCGGTTGAAAAAGTATATCGCCAATAGTCAAAAATACCCCTTCCACCTTCCACTTAAGATCATCAGATCTTAAGCTATGACGACCTGGTCATCGGAGTAATGAAGTGTGAATAACGTCTTATTGTATTCCCATGAATATACAACTCTTTTTCCAGTGCTCAAGTACGGTATATATTGAAGAGTAAAGGGGACACGCAGAATCTTTGTCTGAGATCCTTTGTGCTGACATAAATTTTTTAAAAAAATAATTTGAACTAACATACCTATTTCGGTGTCAGAAACAGTGTTTAAAAATATAACTCCGTTCTGTGCGTAATCATCTCTAGGCTTTGCACTGCATGGAAAAAAAAACTAAAAAACTATTTTTAAACAGATTTCACAGTAATAGGGTGTTTTACCAATACAAATTTTTAGATACAACGATATATAAATCTTCTTGACATTTTATAGATCCAAAATTTGGAATTTAAAAGCTTCAAGTGGCAGTATTTTTTTTGTTATTTAATTTCTGCATAGAGTATATTTGTCGCAGTGATTTATTTTAGTGAGTACTTTAACCGATAAAAAGGTCTAGGTTAGAAAACACTCTGTATAGATAGGTATTTTCTGTTTAACCTTTATGTGTCCATTCCCATCGGGAAACATTATGACGCCTATGTACTGGACACGCGGCAAGGCCACTGTTCTTTGTTTGCTATACTCTACGAGGAATTAAAAACTAGGTCCTTTTGAAAAATGCGTTGTTAAATAACAGTCAGATTCGCTAAGAAAATCTAAAACCTAGCCCCGATATACTTACTATGGAATTTAAAGTTTTTGGTTGTTCAGCAGACTTTTAATAAGTAGACTGAAAAGTTTTTGGTCTAGTTACTTAAAACACATTTTTTTTTGCAAAATTCGTCTTTATTCATCAATATAGTTCTCCTTCAAGACCGATACAATCAGTCCAACGCTTTTCTAACATTTCTAGACCTTTCTTGTAGAAGGATTTGTCTTTTTGCCTTCAAAATAGGCCTCAGTTTCGGCGATAACTTCTTCATTGGAGCCAAATCCTTCCCACGAGCACATTTTTTTGAAGTACTGCGAATAGATGACAAATCGCTGCTCGGTGGGGGGTCAAATCTGGAGAATACGGTGGATGAGGAAGCAATTCGAACTTCAATTCATGCAATTTTGCCATCGTAACCATTCTCTTGCGACAGGGTGCAGTGCCTTGATGAAAGAGCAGTTTTTTTTTTTGTTTATTTGCGACGTTTCTTTTGCAATTTCTGCCTTCAAATGCACCAATAACTTTATATAATATTCGCTATTGTTTGGTTTGTCTCTTCAGCATAGTCGAATGAAAATTATTCTATGCGCATCCCAAAATACAGAGGCTAAAACCTTACTCCAGCCGGGCTGTCTGTGTCTTTGATAGTTCGGGCGGCTTTCACCGGCTGCTGTCCACTCAGCTGATTGCCGATTTGTTTCTGGTGTGTAGTGGCGGATCCAAGTTTCATCAATGTTCCGATATCGCATGAAAAAAATCCGTGTTTTATTGCCCTTGGTACAAAACAGCGCTTCCAGAATCATCAACACACATCCCAAAATACAGAGGCTTAAAACCTTCCCAGCCGCTGTTGTGTCTTTGGTAGCCTTCGGGCGGCTTTCAAACGGCTGCTGTCCCCTCAGACTGACTGCCGGATTTGGAGTCTGGTGTGTAGTGGCGGATCCCATGTTTC
>JAHKBH010003808.1:0-13229 GCA_019049505.1 Pachyrhynchus sulphureomaculatus
AGCTTAAGAAAAACATACAATGTTAATCTACCATAAGCCAGATTCCTTAAGGTGTAAGAATTAACTCCAAATACAGGGTTAAACAAAACAGCCTGCAGCTTTGCTTTAAAATTATCAACAAAACGACAGACAATATAATAAAAAACTTGTGGAACAAATCTCAAGAAAAATTCAGATGGCTGCGCAACAAGATTCTTATATTCACTACAAGTGGGATACCGATTACAAAAATATTTTCTCGTATTTAAGTTGTACAATAGTCGTTTTATTATTCAATCAATAAATTTGTAGTAAAACAGTAATTTTGTTTATTTTCATTATCATAATTTTTTGCAATAATTGACCAATATTGTAGACCTCGAAAATATTGATGTTACTACTTTCTGTCGTTTACCTACTTATATTTAAATTTTTTTGCGAACACGTAGTTCTAAAATAAGTACCTAGTTTGACTTTTAAGCAAATTTCCATAATACAATTAAAACCATTCAATATATCGACACACACACCTTTTCCCCTAAGCTAATATCGCTCTCAAAAACTTTAGATTTCATTTTCATTTCAAGTATTATAATATCATTTTGTTGTTGGCACTATAAGAATTATAGTATTAACACCCTAACAGACAGATAGACATACCTATGAAAATGTGAAAATTTGTTTCCTATCTAAGTTAAAACAATAACTTACCTACTATGCCAAAGGTAAGTAAGTTTCGCCCAATTTAACTGTTTGTATTTATAAAAACTTGTTCTATAACACAGCCCCACAAAAAAATCTGACGTCACAATATCGCCATCACATCTCAATTTTTTTCTAACCTCAAAAAATAGGTAAAAATTAAGAAAAATATACTCCTAAAATTGATTCAAGCTTTTTCATGAATCCAAAGATGTATTAATATGTATTCGGACACGCTAAGCTAACATTCATCGGTTGGATTGAACCATACAGTTCTGTTTTCTTTCTAACCTCAATAAATCAGACAGATATAGTGCTTCTCGAATGCAAAAAACGAATTCAAATTAAAATTCAACCGATCCTTACCAAATTTGGTACACGGGGATTTTTTTTGGTCGCTGATCACGAATCTGAGGTTGGATTTGCAAAATTCAAGATGGCAGATGTTTTCGCGCCATTTTGAACGCCGAGAAAATTCATCGGTCGATTTTTATTCTTCTACCTGCATCCAGGGCACCTCCAAGTGGTGACGGTGGGCAACGGTGTTACTCCACTAGCCGGCAGAGTCCCTGGATAACGGCTTAGATGCCGTCATGGCAGGTAGAAGAAAGAGAATTACGATGCAGGGACTCGGAAACCCAGTATCGGCGGTTGGTCAGGGTGGGAAAGCGGGCCCGCAGCCGTCGTCATCCAGCGACCGTAGCTCTTCATGTGTGGGTGACTTGGCTCATGTAGAGTATAATGCTACAAGAAAACGGTCTCACGGTACAAGGACTTTTCATAAGTGCGATAAAAACAGTGATTCATTTTGTTATATTTGCTGTCAACACGTATTGAGTAAAATGGGGTCACCGATAACGGATAAGATTAAAACCTTATATAAGGATTGTTTTAACATTGAAATACAGCACCAGGATACAGATTGGGTTCCCCACATCATTTGCAGTTCTTGCAAAATAATGTTGTACATCAATAAGAAGGCGATTAAATATTCCAGACCAGCAATATGGAATAGACCATACAGTGAAAATGATTGCTACTTTTGTATGAATGTTGTATCTAGGCATAACCGAAAAAAATAAAAGCACTATTACTTATAACGATGTTTCGACAGTAACAAGACCAACTAAACTAATTCCGCCTCCTGAACCACTTAATGCTGATGTTATGGAAACAAATGATTTCACCTTATCAGTTCATGCCGAAAACATTGAGACTGTCGAAAAAGATTCAAACACTGTTACTAATGAATGTTCTAGTGACAACCTATCATATACTAGTGACACAGATTTCACAGTAGAAGAATTTCTACCATACAACCGTAAACCAGAACCAATACTCGTATCACAGTCAGAACTTAGTGATCTAGTCAGAGATTTAGGCTTATCCAAAGATGGTTCAGAGCATCTTGCTTCCTTTTTAAAGAAAAGACATTTACTTAAGCCAGAAGCTACGATTTCTTATTATAGAAACAGAGATGAAGAATTTCGAAAATATTTCACAATGGACGAGGAATTGTCACTTTCATATTGTACCGATGTAAAAGGTCTAATGGATGAATTTCAAAATAACTCATACGATCCTGAAGAATGGAGACTGTTCATTGATTCTTCTAAACGGAGCAATAAGGCAGTTTTGCTGCATAATACCAACGTTTACGCTCCCATTCCGATTGCTCATTCCACAGTTATGGAAGAGCAATATGAAAAAATGAAGCAGCTTTTGATAAAAATAAAATATGCTGATCATAACTGGAAAATTTGTGGAGATCTGAAAATTGTAACAATATTGCTTGGCCAACAGTCAGGGTTTACACTTTATCCCTGTTATAAATGTCTGTGGAATAGCAGACATGGAACGTCATTATAAGAAAAAAATTTGGCCAACAAGAGAATCGTTCACTCCTGGTGAAAATAATGTATTGTTTCCACCATTGGTAGATCCAGGAAAAGTTCTTATTCCCCCGCTTCACATTAAGCTTGGACTTATGAAGCAATTCACGAGAGCATTAGATACAAACGGCCCATGTTTCAAATATTTGCATAACAAATTTCCGAAATTTTCTGAAGCTAAAATTAAGGCAGGCGTATTTGACGGGCCACAAATAAGAAAATTGTTTCAAGATTCATTATTTGTTACTAAAATGAATAAAGTTGAAAAAGCTGCTTGGCTTAGTTTTAAAGAAGTCGCAACAAACTTTTTGGGAAATAATAAAAGTCCTAAGTACAAAGAAATAGTCGAGAAAATGGTAACAAATTTTCAAACATTAGGTTGCTTAATGAATCTAAAATTACATTTCCTGGACTCCCACATCGATGATTTCCCAGATAATCTTGGTGACTACAGTGAGGAGCAAGGGGAACGTTTTCACCAATATCTGAAAATCATAGAAAATCGGTATCAAGGACGATGGGATGACCATATGCTAGCGGACTATTGCTGGTCGCTAAAAAGAGAAACAAGTCCTCAAAAGCGTTTGGGCAGAAAGCCTTTGAAAAGGTCATTCGCGGAAAAAAGAACAAGATACAGCCAAAAAAAGGAAAGTTAGGCGCGGGTCTAACCTTCGCAATTCTAGGGCTTAAGGGTCTACTATTTGAGAGTATATGGTTTAAAAGTCTTGGTTTTGAGTTTATTGGGTCTCATTTTTAAAGTTACAGGGTTATTGAGGTCTATTTTTTTGAGGTTACAGGGAGTGGGAGTCTAAGGTTTCAGGGTTTAGGGTTTAAGAGTATCAGGTTTGAGGATTCCCCAACTGTATACCAAATTTGGTAGGAATCGGTTGGTTTTCAAAAATTTTGTCCGCCATCTTGGATCCGCCATTTTTCAATTTTGCAAATCCGACCTCAGATTCAGAATCGGCAACCCAAAAAACTCCCGTGTACCAAATTTGGTAAGAATCGGTTGAATTTTAATTTGAATTCGTTTTTGCATTCGAGAGGCACTATATCTGTCTGATTTATTGAGGTTAGAAAGAAAACAGAACTGTACGGCTTAATCCAACCGATGAATATTAGCTTAGCGTGTCCGAATACATATTAATACATCTTTGGATTCATGAAAAAGCTTGAATCAATTTTTTAGGAGTATATTTTTCTTAATTTTTACTAATTTTTACCTATTTTTTGAGGTTAGAAAAAAATTGAGATGTGATGGCGATATTCTGACGTCAGATTCGTGATCAGCGGGCAAAAATACTACGGATCTGATATATCGCATCAAAAGTATACCCCACTTTTTTTTTGTGGGGCTGTGTAATCAACTTAACATTCTTTAGGTTATTCTGTAACAAGACCTCAATCACGTCTACATACTATTCCTGTTACAATTGGAAATAATGAAAAAGCACTCTGAAATATTATGATATATACGCAACTACCTTTTTAACCCCCTACCCTATTCATTTCACCTCATATATCTTTTACTATATATAATTAAAGTTTTATAAAATATCAACCAAAAACCAGGAAATTTTTTTATAACATTGAAACTATACAATATTTAATGATCCCCATTTCTTCACCCTCTTTTCCTGTTAGCATTAAAAATAATGAGAAATTAGTGTAATTTTTTGGTCACTTGACTCAGTGATGAAAAAGACCTGTAACACAATAAATACGAAATCACCCTTCTAACTCCCTTCTTCACCTCCTATAGGTTGCATAATTATTCACAGTAAATAAATAACTATGCTTATAACATAATATACAACCTATTTAATCTCCTACCCCATTTCTTTAAGCCCTTACATACTTTTCTATAAATAATATGCCTAAAATTTATCCAGTACATGAACCATCTATAAATATTTCAAAACACTGTTGAAATTATACAATATTAAACAATCCTGAAACTTTGCAGCTCCTTCTAGGGTTAAGATTACAAGCAATGAAAAAGAATCTCATTTTTGGATTTGGATTTTCTTGAAAAGGACGTATAATCCGATATATACGAAGCGACCCCTCTAATATCCTCTTTCACCCCTTATATGTTTTACTATAAATTATTAGACATAAAATGGTTTTACTATTACAACAAAAATTGCCGTGTTATTATTAAAACCATATAAAATTGATCGACCCCCCATCCCTTTCACTCCCTTAACCTAAAGCTTAATCTTCTCATTAGATATTATCTGTGTACCAAGTTTGCGACCGACATCTTGGTTCGTTCAAAAATTATCGTGCCAATAGATGGACAGACTTCTCATAACACTATTAAAACGATACAATGACCCCCACTCTCTTCTCATGTTAATATTGAAAAAAAAAAACAAAGTGTCGATTCCTTGACTGAAAGAATCCCAAAAAAAAATACTAACACGATAAACACGAAGTCACTATTCTACCTCTTTGATTCTCTAGGTTTTATTATAAATAATTATGCTTAAAATTTTGCCATTCTCCCATACAAAAAAAAACTGCAAAAATTCTCATAATACTATTGAAAATATATAAGATTCTCATCTCTTTCACCACCTTCCCTTCTGAAAACTGAAAATAATGAAAAAATAACTTATTTTTTTCGAATTCCCACGGTCGGAGAACCCTGAAACGACATATAGGACGATATATATGTAGCATGTAACACCCTACTCCACCCCATTATCTCCTTATATATTTTACTATAAATAAGATGCTTAATATTTGTCATTACAAATTTTCAGAATACTATTGACACTATACAATATGTAACGATCTCCCACCCCTTTCACCCACTTCTCATATTAAAATTGAAGCTAATGAAAAAATAACATAATTTTTAAATTCCTTGATACCAAAAACCTTGCCATAGACATATTACGCTATATATACGAAACAATCCCTCTAATCTCCTCTTCCACTTCTTTCATCCGTATTTCTGAATAATATTAATTTCTTATCTGACAAAAAAAAAACTAAAAAAATTACTACCATTTTACTATTAAACCATACAAAATTTATCGACCCCCCCCCCCCCCCCACCAACCTTTCACCCCCCCCCCCTTGCCTTACGCGTTATTGGTCTAAAACTATAGGCTTCATCTCATTATATATATATATATATATATATATATATATATATATATGTATATATATATATATATATATATATATATATATATATATATATATATATATATATGTATGTATGTATGTATGTATGTATGTATTATATATATATATATATATATATATATATATATATATATATATATATATATATATATATATATATATGTATGTATATATATATATATATATATATATATATATATATATATATATATATATATATATATGTATGTATATATATATATATATATATATATATATATATATATATATATGTATATATATATATATATATATATATATATATATATATATATATATATATGTATATGTATATATATATGTATATATATATATGTATATATATGTATATATATATATATATATATATATATATATATATATATATATATATATATATAAGTTGGATTGAATTCTTTCTTGAACCTTGGAATATTAAATATATATTTTTTCAATTTCTTGGGCTTTATGGTTCTTTTGTTTTAAGGATAGAGAAATTACATCATGTTCTAGTTAGAATTTATTGAAAACGTTTCGCCCGATTTTCAGGCTTCTTCAGTTCATATGTGTGGGTTGAAACGAAGACACACTTAACATTCTTTAAAAGGTGTTACTAAGACGGTCACATTTTTAAAAAAAAAAAATAATTATTATTTTTTTTTTTTTTTAAATGTGACCGTCTTAGTAACACCTTTTAAAGAATGTTAAGTGTGTCTTCGTTTCAACCCACACATATGAACTGAAGAAGCCTGAAAATCGGGGCGAAACGTTTTCAATAAATTCTAACTAGAACATGATGTAATTTCTCTATCCTTAAAACAAAAGAACCATAAAGCCCAAGAAATTGAATATATATATATATATATATATATATATATATATATATATATATATATATATACATATATATATATATATATATATATATATATATATATATATATATATATATATATATATATATATATATATATATATATATATATATATATATATATATATATATATATATATATATATATATATATATATATATATATATATATATATATATATATATATATATACGTATATATATACATATATATATATATATATATATATATATATATATATATATATATATATATATATATATATATATATATATATACATATATATATATATATATATATATATATATATATATATATATATATATATATATATATATATATATATATATATATATATATATATATATATATATATATATATATATATGTATATATACGTATATATATATATATATATATATATATATATATATATATATATATATGTATATATATATATATATATATATATATATATATATATATATATATATATATATATATATATATATATATATATATATATATATATATATATATATATATATATATATATATGTATATATATATATATATATATATATATATATATATATATATATATATATATATATATACAAAACTCCTTTATACCAAATATTTACAAAATCAACCCGCGCATGAAAAGCCGACCTTGGCCTTGGTAAGGCGCCTGAACATCTTAATTAGTTCCTCATTAGAGCTGTTTTCAATCGACCCTCAGCTTTGGAAGTAATCGTAGATAAAAATAAATTTTTAGCGTTGATGAAAGTGGATTTTCCACCGTTCAGAAAAAAATTAAAAAAGGTTTAGAATTAAATATTCAAAAGAATATGACAAAATCTTGAATTGAGAAATGACACACATTCCAGACACTAGCCATATTAATTTAAACTTATTTGTAAAACGGATGAAACATTTTATAAGCGTCGTAAAGCCAACCCCTTAAAATAAAGTGTTACTTCTGTTTGATGGAGATACAACGCATTGGAAGAACCTGGAAGCGTTGAACATAGCAACAGCTAATGTATTCAAGCAACGCTAAAGGTCTAAAAAAAAATTTAAAATCTTTATGCCCAATACTGTACAAAAAAAAAACCGGTCAAGTGCAAGTTGAACTTGCGCAATTAGTGTTCCGTCCGTTGATTGCTTTTAAAATAAAAAAATTTAATACAGATGTATAAAATGATCAGTGACTTCACAAAAACACACCCCAAATGAGTTTTCAACAAAGTTTGTTTCCAATCTTTACTGAAATCTGATGACCTGAAATTTTTGTTTTCTTTAAATACCAGAAAAATTATTAAAGGTAATGCACTCGTAATAATTTTCGTTCAATCTACACCCCGTGGAGAATATTCCGGAATTTTTTCAAAATTTTTTGATAAGTACTTTTCGAGATAAGGCGCGGGACAGCGATTTTTTTCGCGATTTTTTAAAAATAATACAAATAAAAGTGCGCGCAAGTATTACATTATATATACATTTTTTACTCGTGTTTTCACAAGCTTTCATTTGACACCACACTCCGATTTCACCCCCCAAAACTAACCCCTTAAGTCAAAATGTAACTCTTAAAAATACATGGCTCTGATGAGGCCATCAATTCCTATATTATTACCAAATTTCAGCTTTCTATGTCAAATAGTTTCGGAGAAAATCGGTTGTGACACAGACAGACAGACACCGAAGTGATCTTATAAGTGTTCCGTACGGAACACTAAAAACTGATGAAATTACATCCAGTCCTTATAAAAATATAAGACATCAATAAACAAAAGAATCAGAAAAAAAAAGAAAACGGCAATTACAAAAATAATACCATTTTCGCCATTTTCTACAAACGTAAACTAAAAAGCGGAAGCAGCCAGCTGCAGGCCAAAAAAACCCTTTGAAGAAGGCATCGTATGTCGTACCAAAGGAAGTATTTCTTTCCAGCGTTCGACAAAAAATGCTGGTTAGAAGACACTAAGGCGACGGAGAATGACTTTAAAAACCTGCCTGGATCAGTTATTTATTAGGCATTCCTCTGGGAAATGACGCAAATAAAATTTTAGTGAATTACATGTGTTAAAATTTTTACTTATAAAAAAAATATTGAGATAGAAAACTTGTGTAATTACTACTTGGTGTTTGGTTCAAAAATTTAAGGAATTACATGTGTTAAAATTTTACTGTGTTATAATAAAATATTGAAATATAAAACTGAGAAATTATTTTAAAATATAACAATTTGTATAATATTTTTTTATATATAATAAAAGACTGTTTTTAGTCGATTTCTACTGAGTTTATTTATAATTGTGATGACGCGTTTTGCTGTCGGTGCAGCTTCTTCAGATCTACATTTAAGCTGCATCGACAGCGAAATGCGGCATCACAATTATAAATAAACCAGTGGAAATTGACTAAAAACAGTCTTTTATTATATATTTATAATGAATTTCCATCAAGCAGAAGCTAAAACCATCCGAAATATATTTTTTTATTATTAAACTGGTTTAGGGTAAATTTTTTTCTTTATTCTGACATGAATAATTTTTTTTTAACTTTTTCAAGATTATTACCGAAAAGGTAAACGATTTTCTTCTAAAAAAAGTAAGATTTTTTACTCTTAATGTGAAAAAACGTATTAATTTTATCTACCTTAAATCGGTACTTTGTTGGTGACATTTTGTTTTGTTACCACTATTTAGGTAATTTTATTCAACTTCAATTGTGTTGTGTGCAATGTACATCCATTCAAAATAAATAAATGTACCTTAAATGTGCAATCGTCCATCCCCATATAAAATATCCTAAGTTGTCCATGACAAATTTATAACTAAATAATTGTACAGAATGACACTCTTGCTGCTACATTCTACACTTTCTACAAATCTCTAAAAAAATTACCACACATATCTTCAAAAAAAAAAATCTGCAATAACATTGATCTGTCTCTTGCCTCACTCACGACATATTGAAAAATTTGTTAACATTCGGTGACAAGAAAGCAAATAAACTAAACCTGAATTTGAAGTTTCCCTAGAAACCCTTTTATGTCCGCGTGGAATGCAGATAACAAACGAGCGGCGAATCCTTTGTCGGATTTAGAAGAATAAAATTATAAAAATGGTTTAGTATTTTTTTTTAATTAAATTTATTTCAGAAAAGGCGATTCAAATGTCAAGAAGGGCCGTACCTCTGACTAACGATTTTCGATATTGGGGTGTTCTAGAGTTGACCAGTGGCGACGTGAAAAAAAAACATTCATGAAATCATTTCTTGAGGGTCAATGTTTTCCTTTATTATTGAGATCCATTCTTTAAGGTGAATTTTCTGCAATCGGTCTTGCTACAAGGATCCATCAGTTCCAATAGATGCAGCGAATTCTATATATATATATATATATATATATATATATATATATATATATATATATATATATAAGGTGTTGTGGAAATCACTGCATATATTGGAACTGACACCTCCTTGTAGCAAGATCGATCGCAGAGAATTCACTTTAAGTAGCGGATCTGAATAATAAAGTAAAAATCGACCCTAAAGAAATGATGAAATGAATATATCGTTTTCGTTCTGCCGCTGGTAAACCAAAAAAAAGTAAATAATGGCCGATTGTTAACAAGAACGTGAAATTTACAGTGTTGCCGAGATTTAACTAGGCCTTTCCCGGCAAGTTTATTAAAATGAAAATATATCAACATTCTTACCTTTTAACATATTTAGTTACTAATATCCAACAATTAATTACACTTCAGGTTTTATATTTCAATATTTTAATTATCGAAGGAGCACTGTAAAATTTTTATATTTATTTTATATATTTTTATTAATAAAAATTTTAACCTATTTATACTGTATTATTTTATTATTCTAAGAATAACTGTTACGTTACGTCTAAAACAAGTCATAGGAGAATGTATTGCACTAAAATCATGACATGATGCACATAACCTTTACTTATTCAAAAAAACATTATAATCTGTTTATTTTTAGGTTGGCGAGTTTCCCCGCAGTTGATTTAAGCTAATTTTTTTTCTACTGATGCACACAACAAACGATTAGTTAAATAAGGTTGCCATTAAGATAGACAACTCGGCATACTCCTCGTGTAGTAGTTAAGAGTTTTTTTTTTTCTATTATATTGTCAAAATTAATGTATAAGTGGGTAATTTACCTAACTGTCTTTTAAATTATAAAATACTTTTATAGTAAAAAACTCTGTGAAAGATTAAACTAAATAAGCGTAGATAATTTTAAGAAGTGGCTTTGTTTATAAATGTATGGATCTGTTGCTATTTTATTTCATACAGCGTTTGAAAAGTATTAAAATGATGCGAACGGCCGCAGAACTGACTGATATTGTGGTGTGCTACGAAAAGCAACAGCTGAAAATACACGACCAGCTAGGATATTGTATGCAGAGAGGTTTTTCTAACGAAAGAATTTTTGTTTCCGCTGTCCAACAATTAAGAGATCATGGAGCATTCCACAACCATGGAGATAGGGGGTGACCACAGTCTAGCAACACCATAGCGGTAGAGGCGAAAGCTTTACAAGCAGTACAAGAAAATTCAGGAGTCAGTTCAAGGCCTCCCTCAATATAACTTGAAAGAACTTCAAACTTCATCACATGGTGGTTATGGTTCACGCAGAGAATATCGCCAATGGTTTAGCCAAAAATTGGAACAGGAACCTGACACATTATTCACAAGTGAAGCAAACAGTGAACATTTTCAACATCTTCCACATTAAAAGATAAGTAAACTTTCTAATTTTATTAATTCAATTTTATTACTTATAGCCTGTCCCAAAATATAATATCCTATTTTTTGCCGTTTTAAGTGGGCAATATAATAATTCTGACCTTTTGTTTATGATAGGTTGCAGAGATGGACATAAGAATTTTATTCATTAATGCAAATAAATAAAATTATAAGTGTTTTTGGAGATGTTTATTTATAATGCATGTAAAAACAAATGGATAAGAAGTATAAATATACAGTTTGAATGAATAAGGTTTACAAGAGGGGACATATTGTATAAAGTCAAAATAAATGTCATTTTCTAACATATATTCCTGTAGTTCCGATTTGGTGTTGGCTGCATTAGGAACCTTATTTAATAGGCGACTGTGGTAACTTGCATTGTCCATAACTATAACACTCTGTTCAGGAACATTTGGCAAAAGAGAATTTTGAAACCAATTTCAAAAAGTTCTTCGGTCGTGTCTTCGTGATAGTCCAAATTAGAATCTTTTATGTTTGTTGCAGATAATAGTAGACAATTTGAAACCCAGCCCTTTTCAGATCCAGCATGCAAAATGGTTATTCGTTTACCTTCATTTGAAGGTGCGTTACTCTGACATTTTGTACTGCTGTCAACCCACCCTTTTTGCACAGTGTCATGGTTATCGAACCATGTCTCATCAAGGTAAATTACTGGCCAATTCTCTGATCGATACTTTTTAATTTCTTGTAAATAAGTATGTCGCAAGATTCGTAATCTTTGTGACTCCATCACTACTTGCCTTTTGTTGATTTTTCGGGACGTGAATCCCATTGTTAAGAGAATTCTGTGAAGTCTTAATTTTATTTTGTCTAGTGTCGGCACCAACTGCTCTTTATGCATAGAATATATTTTTTCTCCTGATGACGTCTTTTTCACATTCGTCTACATGATGCATTTGAAAATCTTTCCGTTTTTTCCTGTTCCTGACTGATGGTTTTCCTACAATACCCTTAATCGTAGAAATTAGGGTTTTTGTTAGTTCACTGGTTTCTTGCAAAGCACTTTTGTTTATTCCAATTTCTTTTTACCAAACTGTCGTAAACATTTTTCACTCTTTGTTTAGCGTCAAGTGATAAATGTTTTCTCTTGCGATAGCCACTATTGCAATTTTCCCACGGACGCCACATAATTAAAATAGAACCGTTTACGTTGTAAGTAAAACTAAAAATAAAAATAATAAAAAGTATCTTTCGAATCTTAATGGGGACCTGTGGTCATTAGGCCTATATTATCAAATACTTAAAGAGCTCCAAACAGGGTTGCCAGATAGTAAATATATAGGTAAAAATAGATCCAATATGATTGCAGGTGCAAGTGAGGGCGGTATACAAAGCAGGTAAAATAAAAATACGTTTATCGTAATACCTGGCAACTATGCACAAAACCTTAATAGGGTCGTTTATTGCCCCATTGAAAAAGCAAAAAGGCAGGATTTTATATTTTGGGATTTACTTTACATTAGTTATGGGATTACCAGATTTTTTAAGTTTTTTTTTTAAATACATTTGCTGTCAAAATATATAATGTTTAAATATAATAGTAATGACTGATCCTATTTTATATTATTAGTATGCAATATCACAAACATAAAAATAAGTCTCTCCTAATATATTAGCAATAAGCTTTAAAATTCCAGGACTAAAGTGATTAAGAAAAATGAGACGACCTGCACCTAGGTTTCAATATTTCTGATATTCTAGTAATAGTAATGCATTAAAGGTCTCTTATGACATAAGGAGGTGTGATCAAGGAGTTCAGCTAAGTTATTCTCACCTACGGGGACTATAG
>JAHKBH010003809.1:0-13208 GCA_019049505.1 Pachyrhynchus sulphureomaculatus
AATATTATGTAGCAGAGAATATCTATAATCTATAATATATATAAAATGGAATGTCTCTCTGTCTGTCTGTCTGTCCATTAGTGCGTTTATCACGCGAGAATCACTTATCCGATTTACGTATCTTTTTTAAATTCATACATATATTCTTTGGCCAGGTTATATAATAACACAGGGCAACAAAAAAAATATTTTTGTTTTGGTGCCTGGGATTTTAGAGCTGATTTTAACTATATTTGGGACGCTAAATCTATACATGCAATCCGTTTTTCTCTATCAGCTCTACTTTTTTAGATACATCAACTTATCTACCAATGTGGTTTTTATTCAGTATATTCATTTATGAGAGTTCTAAAATTATTATATATTCATTAATGTAGGTACAATGGTTTTATTGTCAGTCTGTAATTGAGTAAATTCCAGGTAAATCTATAAATAGTGGAACCATTGCCTATCAGGTACCTGAACTGACCCTTTTAATCACCTAACTCGGGTAAGTCTCGTCTCAGTTTGTGCGTTCTTACTAATGAGAGTAGATCGAATTCGGCGTGTTATTTTATGTTAAGAAAAGAGTGTTTTTGTGTTATTGAACAGAATTAAAATGAGTTCAGGTTCCAGTTCAAGAAGTTGTGTAAATCAACCTGATGTGTTTTGCTATATATGCGGAGAATACATGTTTCAACAAAACAGACAAACTATTACTGACTTTGTAAAGCGAGCGTATCTTGGATACTTTGGAGTTAAGCTTGGTGATCAGGACAAAACGTGGGCCCCGCATCTCGTATGTAAAACTTGTACAGAGCATTTACGGCAGTGGACTACCGGGAAAAGAAAATGTCTAAAATTCGGCGTACCAATGGTTTGGAGAGAACCAAAAAACCACTTCAATGATTGTTATTTCTGTTTAGTAAATACTAATGGAATCAGTCGAAATAACCGCAGTAAGTGGACTTATCCCAATTTAGACTCGGCAATACGCCCTATCCCGCACTCAGATGAAATACCGATTCCAACATTTCATCAGCTACCACATATCTCTGATGACGAATATTTTCCCTCTGATCGCTCTTCTAATGCTAATAAAAGTTCTGATGCTAATAAAACTAACAGTGACTATGAGGGGACGTCATCAGTTCCTCAACGCTTCAATCAAAATGAATTAAATGATCTCACCAGGGATCTCAATTTATCGAAAAAAGCTTCTGAAGTACTGGCTTCTAGGTTGAACGACAAAAATTTACTGGAACAAGGAACCAAAATTACCTTTTACCGTACAAGAGAAAAAGATCTGCTACCATTCTTTTCTCAAGAAGACAATCTTGTATTTTGTCACGAAATTAGGGGACTCGTGAAAGAAATGGGACTTTCTGAATATATTCCAGTTGATTGGCGCCTATTTATTGACAGTTCATAGCGAAGTTTAAAATGTGGCCTTCTACATAATGGGAATAAATATGGTTCAATACCACTAGCTCACTCAACGAAACTGAAAGAAGAATATAATACCATAGCTTTGGTCTTGCAGAAGATAAAGTATTACGAACATCAATGGATGATTTGTGTAGACTTAAAAATGGTAAACTTTCTTCTTGGGCAGCAAAGTGGTACACGAAATATCCGTGTTTCTTGTGCCTCTGGGATAGTAGGGACAAAACACACCACTGGGTTAGAAAAGATTGGCCTCAGAGAGAAAACATGGACGTTGGGGAAAAGAATGTCATTAACGACGCTTTGGTTGAAAGAGAAAAAATCATACTTCCTCCGTTACATATAAAGTTGGGCTTAATGAAGCAATTCGTAAAGGCTCTTGATAAGAATGGGTCTTGTTTTGCATATATAGGGGTAAAAATGCATCAGTTGAGCACAGAAAAACTCAAAGCAGGGATATTTGACGGCCCACAAATAAGAAAATTAATTAAGGATCCTGCCTTCATAAATTCAATGAATCAAGTTGAACGAGAAGCTTGGACATCATTTGTTGCAGTTGTAGAAAATTTTCTAGGCAAACATAAAGCTCAAAACTATGTTGAAATGGTTAACAAGATGCTTAATAGTTTCAAATCCTTAGGGTGCAATATGAGTATTAAAATACACTATTTACACAGCCACTTAGACCGTTTTCCAGAAAATTTAGGAGACATGAGTGAGGAACAAGGTGAAAGATTTCACCAAGATATTAAAGTTATGGAGGACCGCTACCAAGGAAGATGGGACATGCACATGATGGCAGATTACTGCTGGAGTTTAAAAAGGGACTGTTTAAAAAAACATTCAAGAATGTCGCGGAAAAGAAGCTTTCAAAGTGTTGAGTGACTATTTCATTTCTTCAATGTTTTTTTTTGTTTGTAAGTATGACATAATATTGTATTTTGTATAACTAAAATAAAAATTTCGTATCTACTTTTGTTTACTACACTTACGGATTTGAGTTACAATAATGTAACTTATATTTCTCTAAAATTGTATATCTTAAAAATTTGAGCTCCTAGGTACAAATGAATACGTTATTTGAATTCAGGACATCAAATTGATATAGAATCAGCTCAAAAAACCTCGACACCAAAACAGCTGTTCCCCTGTGTAATAATAATCTATATCTATAATATGTATAAAATGCAATGAATCGCTGCCTGTCTGTCTGTCTGTCTGTCTGTCCGTTAGTGCGCTTATCCCTCGAGACCACTTATCCGATTTACGTGATTTTTTTAAATTCATACATATGTTCTCTGACCAGGTTATAGATATATATTTTATTACATCTATAATATATAAAATGCGACGTCTCTCTGTCTGTCTGTCTGTCTGTCTGTCCGTTAGTGCGCTTATCACTGGAGAACCACTTATCCGATTTACGTACTTTTTTTTTTTAAAACATACATATGTTCTCTGGCCAGGTTATATGCTATATTTTATTACGATAGGTAGCATAAGGAATGAGCAGTGACGTAAAATAGTGAATGAAGTCGGAAAAAAGTTTGCCGCTAACGCGTGCCATTGCAAGCATAGCCTAAACCATTAAATATGGAACAATATTATGTAGCAGAGAATATCTATAATCTATAATATATATAAAATGGAATGTCTCTCTGTCTGTCTGTCTGTCCATTAGTGCGTTTATCACGCGAGAATCACTTATCCGATTTAGGTGTCTTTTTTTAAATTCATACATATATTCTTTGGTCAGGTTATATAATAATAGTAATAATCTATATCTATAATATGTATAAAATGCAATGTATCTCTGTTTCTGTCTGTCTGTCTGTCCGTTAGTGCGCTTATCCCTCGAGAACCACTTATCCGATTTACGTAATTTTTTTAAATTCATACATATGTTCTCTGACCAGGTTATAGATATATATTTTATTACATCTATAAATATATATATATATAAAATGCAACGTATTTCTGTCTGTCTGTCTGTCCGTTAGTGTGCTTATCACTGGAGAACCACTTATCCGATTTACGTGCTTTTTTTTTAAAACATGCTAAACCATTAAATATGGAACAATATCATGTAGCAAAGAATATCTATAATATATATAAAATGTAACGTCTCTCTGTCTGTCTGTCTGTCCGTTAGTGCGTTTATCACTGGAGAACCACTTATCCGATTTTCGTGCTTTTTTTTAAACATACATATGTTCTCTGGCCAGGTTATAGGATATATTTTATTACGTTAGGTGACATAAGGAATAAGCAGTGACGATAATAGTGAATCAAGTCGGAGAAAGTTTGCTGCTAGCGCGTTCTCTTGCAATACACTGCCTAAAGCATTAAATATGGAACAATATCATGTAGCAAAGAATGTAATATAAGTAAAATGCAACTCTCACTCTCTGTCTGTCTGTCTATCTGTCTGTTTGTCCGTTAGTGCGCTTATCACTCAACAACCACTTATCCGATTTACGTCTTTTTTTTTAATCCATACATTTGTTCTCTGGCCAGGTTATCTATAATCTTCTGTAATATATATATATATATATATATATATATATATATATATATATATATATATATATATATATATATATATATATAAAATGCAACGTCTCTCTGTCTGTCTGTCTGTTTGTCCGTTAGTGCGCTTATTACTCGAGAACCACTTATCCGATTTACGTACTTTTTTTTTTAAATATACATATGTTCTCTAGCCAGGGTTATAGGATATATTTTATTACGTTAGGTGACATAAGGAATAAGCAGTGACGATAATAGTGAATCAAGTCGGAGAACAGTTTGCTGCTAGCGCGTTCTCTTGCAATACACTGCCTAAAGCAGGGATGTCAAAGATACGGCCCGCGGGCCGCATCCGGCCCCCGGGACGTATCAATAAAGCCCGCGATCGCAATGTGTCACACAGAAAGAAGAATATTATATACTATATAATTAAATAAATAAAATGTTATAATAATTCAGTACATTTTTGAATCTGGCCCGCCTACACATTCTAAATTTAATATATGGCCCTCTGCAAAATTGAGTTTGACACCTCTGCTCTGGCCTAAAGCATTAAATATGGAACAATATCATGTAGCAAAGAATATAATATATATAAAATGACGAACAGACAGACAGACAGAGAGAGTTGCATTTTATATATATTATAGATAACCTCGCTAGAGAACAAATATATGAATTAAAAAAAAAAAAACATGTAAATCGGATAAGTGTCAGTCAAGTGATAAGCGTATTAACGGACAGACAGACAGAGAGAATTTGTATTTTATATTATATATATATATATATATATATATATATATATATATATATATATATATATATATGTATATATATATATATATATATATATATATTATATATATATATATATATATGTATATATATATATATATATATATATATATATATATATATATATATATATAAATATATATATATATATATATATATATATATATATATATATATATATGTATATAATATATATATATATATATATATATATATATATATATATATTTATATATATATATATATATATATATATATACATACATATAACGCTTCAAAATTGCGAGTTTCAATCCATTCGTCTAAGAATGAATTTGCATGTCGTTCGCCAAAATCTCATGTGGCATTTTAAAGTGCTCTTGCTGTTGCTGCTACTCGATACTGGGATCTTGCTGCTGCTGCCGCTCGAAGCTTTAAGCTAAACCTACCTTTAATGGAATAAATAATTACTTTTTAAATAAATAGTATACCAAATCACTAATTTCTAATATAAATTGGTATTCTGGAAAAGATTTAAGAAAGTTGTATTTCTTGTAAATTGGAGTAAATTTTGTCAAAAGGAACATACAAAGTTGTATAAATGCCGCTAACTTCCTAATTGCTGTTACACGTGAGTAAAAAAATTATGCTTTATAACATATTGAAATAAATAAATTTATAAAAGACTTCAGCAGTCTTCAGAAGCTGTAAATATAGAGTAATTGTAATGACAATTAGAATAAATATCCAAGTAATTACGGAACACGATTTTAGGATACAACGAATTGTACTAAGTACGCATAGCTAATACTCGATCGAAAGTTCACACAACAGTTTTCAAGCGGACTGAGTGGTTGGCACGGTCTATACTTAAAAGCAGGCAGCGCCTTTCGAGGATCCTCCTCAGATGATGATGAATCCTATCCCGACTGACGAGCCGTGATACGACAAAACGCGTGCCGGGATGGATTTGGCTAAGAGATCAGTGGGTAAACTGCTGAAATATGGGCTTTGACCGTTTTCAGTACTTTTTCATTAACCAAAAATAAATATAGTTATTACACTGAAATAAAAATTTTATAATGGAAATTTTCAAATTTTTCATTTGGTCTATTGATTCCTTAATTTTTTTTTGCTATTTGGATAAATATTTATTGCTTGCAATGTGACTGGATTTTGTGCGATAACATTCACTTCCTTCCTTTTAAAATTTTATTTACATTTTTGGACTAAGTTAATAAATGAAATTCTTACAAGAAAAGCGATTATTTATATCTCGTGTAATAGTTAATTTTTTAAGTTAATTTTAAATTACAGATAACACAAATGTTTAAAACACTCTTCTGAAAGAACGGATAAAAATTTTAGGAATATACCAATATTTTTCAATTCTCTACCTCTTAACATTTTATAAAGAATGATGTTTTATTATTTAATTGATTTTGAGGTCCTGTGCAATATTTTTGCAATATTTTACAGCGAGTTGTTTTTAAATGTATTATTTTTAAAATAATCTCGTCGTATGTCATTTTCCTACTTAAACTTGGTTTCATTAAAATACATCGAAGATTTTGTCCATAAATAGAACAAGCTAAAAACAAAAATACTAAAGTATTACTTCAGAAGTTAATATATAAGCTGAAATAAATTTTTGATATTAGAAATATTTCATTTTAAAAAATAGAAAGGGTTTCAAAGAACTAAACGAGTAAAAATAAATATCAAACATAATTTAACTCAATCCTTGGATTGAGTATTGTATAAACATAATGAGAAAAGTGGTCTTTTGTAGCTAGTAATAATAAAGATTAGTTTACGAACTATACCTCAAGCAAATGTTGGTGTCCCAAAATTAAGAGTTGATTTATTTCAAAATTTTAGTAATGGCTTTAGATGAAAAATTGTTTTGGAGTATTAAATAAAAATATAATAATATACCAATCCTCGCGTGCACTTTGCACTTTTTTACATGGAAGTTTAAGTATTTAGTGTAAAAAATTAATATATTAATATATGTATTGCTTATGTTTTGTTACATCGTGCCAGCATCCTAGTTTCGTCCTTTTTTTATGGGTCTAGCACATATGCTGCAGGGAATCCCTATAGCGCTACAGGAGTGACGCCTGTGCAGAAATTCAACTCACGTTAGTTTTAAACCGTTGTAAAATTGTATTCGGTGGGAAACACAGTAATAGGCAAATCATTTTAAAGCGGTGAGGTTCTCCATATAAAAGACAGTCTGAAAAGAGTTGCACGAGGAGTAACAAGTTGAACCTTATACGGATATGAAGTATTAGCGTGACGTGTATTTCTACCATGGATGGTAAGAAATTAAGCGGGTACATCTATCGAACTCTTTCCATGAAAATACTTGTGGAATAGACTCAAGTCGCCAATCGTTCTTCGATGTTTTACTGAATCAAGGTTGTTAGCCAGTACGGGTCTCCAATCAGGCGAACAATTCTATTCTGAATAGAATCAAATAAACGCAGCAGCGTATGTTTGGGAGCAGAGCCCCAAACATGGAAGCAGTATTCCATCCTTGGTCAAATTTGAGCTTTGTACAAAATACGTACTGTCCTGTACTGCCAATTAGACTGTTCAAAAACTGGTTTCATTACTGCCATTACTAAATATAAATTTTTATTTAATTATTATGCCAATAAAACAATAACAAGCAACGAAAATAAAAAAATAGAATCTTAATTACAATACCTAGCTAATTTGGATCCTGAAATATGCGGATAAATGTTATTTTGTAACCCTATGAAAAAATTTATTCTTCTTAATAATTTTTCCATATGCTTTTCCCAGTTGCTAAATCAATAGATTTAGACTAAGGATGATATTTGGTCTTAAACTAAATCATATATAAAATTATAGAACATTTAGGTCTATTCATTCTTTAGCTTATTAATAATTAATAAAAAAAAGCAACTAAATTTTCCTTTTTGCATAAAATTATATAGATAAACTCTCATTCATAGGAAAAATTAGTGCGCGTTGCAGAAACAATATAAAATTCATTTAAAATTTTTTATTATAAATTTGTATGGCCATATTATTCAACGAAATTATTTCCGACAAAAAAAAAAATATATTTTTTGGTTTCAAATAGAGCCTGAAAATTTTGTTTTATAATTTAGATTATAGTACACATATAAATAACGGTTAAATCTAATCTCACTAATTTGTTAAGTTAACCATGGAAACGGAAGCTTTCACAGACTTGGTGGGGTTTAAATTGAGACTAGACTGTGTTAATTTGAAGTAACTTTCCGGCGTTTCACCTACGATTACATAAGGCAACTTCAGGGATCTTTACTCTTCTAGATAAGAATAGTAAATTAACGCAAGAAAGCACAAAGTAAATATTTATTATTACCTAAGATATATGGTACTACGGGGCAAATAGCCATATTACTTAAAAGATCGAACATTCCCATAATATTTTTAATATATGTAAGGACATTGGCTTGAGATCACCAAAAGAGACACCTTTACGAACAAATGGCCTTTATAAAATGTCCTATTCTTGTGCTGCAATGTATGTAGAAAAAACAAAACCTGTTAAGAAAGCGAACTTGTTGGCGGAACGCTTTGCTTCACATTCTACTGTCGATTTTCAAGGAAAAACATCACCTACTATCCCCATAGTGAAGTCAAGGTTGCCCAATATTGTCTTCAGACCGTGTATCATAAAACAAATTTTAATGAAGCTAGACACCAAGAAAGCTTCTGGCGCTGACGGAATACCTGCTATAAAACTCAAAAACTGAGCGAGAGAATTGTAGACTTTTCAACCTATCCTACAAAAAGGGAATATTTCCTTCCTGCTGGAAATACGCCACAATTCAGCCAATACGCAAAAAAGGCAAGAATACCTTGCCAAACAACTACCGACCAGTCGCACTGCTTTCAATAATATCGAAAGTCATCGAAAAGGCTATCAATCAGCATATTCCAAAATATCTTAAAGGATTCAATATTATTAGCGACCGTTAATATGGCTTTGGTAAAGATAGATCAACAGGAGATCTTCTAATTTATATAATACATGCTGGAAAAACGCAATTGAACACTTTGGAAAATCTTGAGCGGTTGCTCTTGATGTAGGCACCTGAAAGGTTCTGTTTATGGCTCTCAAGTTTCCTCAAAGAGTATTCTGTACGAGTGCCAATCGACGGGTTTCTTTCTAACACCTTAACTACCAACGCAGATGTGCTCCAGGGCTCCATACTGTCTCCTACTCTCTTTCGCATCTACATTAATGATCTGCTGAAAAAGACCAGGAATCCAATCTACAGCATTGTAGAATGACAGTAACGCTTACCTCATCATTCACTTTGAATGCTCGAACATCGGCTACTGATACAAATATCCTTCGACAGCAGGAGGGTCGTTCAACTTAACAAAGACCTGGAAGAAACTCTCTCTTGTAAGCAAATAGAATTTAACGCTACAAAAACCCAGGCTGCAGTTTTTTATAAAAAAAGTTAACGTTGCTGAACCCGACATAGTTTACGTCAGGGCACTCCATTCCCCTAGCATCGTCACTTAATTTGCTGGACGTTAATTTAGGAGCAAATACGTATTGGCACGAACATGTTTGCAAAGCATAGCAAAAAGAGCTTCTCAAAAGCTGGGAATATTATTTCGAATTAGAAAGCTTTACACACCACAATTCTTCGACCAACTATGGAATACTGCTTCCATTTTGGAGTTCTGCTCACAAACATACACTGCATTTGTTGGAGTCTATTCAGAAGAGAGCTGCTCGCCTGATAGGAGACCTGAAACTGCCTGACGTTGATTTGAAGAACAGTTAGCGATTTGAGTCTATTCTACAAGTATTTTCATGGAAAGTGTTCGATAGATGTAGCCCGCTTAATTCCTCCCAGAGCGGGTGCATGTTACAAATACACGTCGCGCTAATACTTCTCATTCGTATGGAAGTTCAGCTTGTTACTCCTCGTACAAACCCTTTCCAAGCAGTCTTTTATATGGAGAACCTCATCCCTTTGGAATAATTTGCCCAGGACTGTGTTTCCGACCGAGTACAATTTACAACGAATCAAGACTAACATGAATCGCTTTTTTCGCACACTTTTTCGCTCCTGTAGCACTTTAGGAAGTTCCCTGCAGCATGTGTGCTAAATCCATAAAAACATGTATTAATAAAAGCTTTAGTTCTAGCTTCTGTTTCCAATTTCTTTAAACAAAAGTTTAGGGTAGCAATCGAAATTTTTCAAACACTCTAACAACATTAATAGGGTTACAGTCTGCATCACATGTGGAACAATCATTACTGTTATAAAATATGTATGGTTTTTAAATTCCCTTAAACTAGCTTAATAACTTTACTTTTCGTTACTATTTCAAGTAGTAATTATATTACATGTGTCCCAAATTTGAAAGTTATATTTCATTTAGTTTGAGAGTATCATGCCAACAGACAGGCAGACACATAGACCAACGGAAATGAAGAATTTTTGCTCAAATACATTTCCATTTCGCAATGCTCGGTACTTTCCTTGCAAACATGCATTTCTAAAATGAACAGCGGATTTGACTTGTTTAAGTAAAGGAAAGGTAAATTTGCATAATACAAGTTAAATCATACAACATATCGACACTCAATCCTTTCACCCCCCTTCCTCTAAAATGTTATCGTTAAAAAGCTATAAGTTTTAATTTTATTTCAGGTATTATAATATCATTTTGTTTGAGAATTATGGTGTCAACAGATCGATAGACGGAAATGGGGAAATATATAGTGATCTAAGAATCCTGAAACGTAAAGAAAATCTAAAATCGCATGAATATAATACTTCCCTTTATCAAGGGAAACCTATTGTGTCAGAAGTGTGTAAGTTTCGGTCGAGTTAACTGTTTGTATTTCTAAAACTTGTTCTATAATCAACTTAACATTTTTTTAGTTCACTCTATAACCAGATCTCAAACCCTTCAACATACTAATTCTTTCATCTCTTATATATTTTACTATAAATATTTTAGGCATATATTTTTTTGATTATTTGAACATTCCTGAAGACATAGGTAGCCGAGATTATTTTCTTTTCTACAAAACAAATCCACTTCATCATTGAACTGTAGTCTGATGTCCTCTAGAAGTCCTAAAAATACATTGTTGGTTTTGAAATTTGATCTTTAATTTCCCTGTTGTTTTTCTTTTTAGTTTGGAGATAATCTGTGACTGGAAGCCCTAAAAAAAATATAATTTAATATGAATATTTCGGACAATTTTTTATTATCTGGTAAGTTTAGAAAAAAATATATATACTGCATATACTTTTTTAACAATCTATAAAGTTATGTAAATAAATATACCTTACTTTTTCAATTTTGGCACTAAAAAACCTAGATCATTTCGGCATTAACCCCTCTTGAAAATATTATTAGAAGAAACTTTTTGAAATTCCTGTCTTTATTTTGACTAAACAAATAAGATTAACTGAAACGTTAACGTCAGCGATTAAGTGGCAACGACCTAGACTAACTTGCTGTCCAATTTACAAATGGATTTTTTTTGAAATAATAGATAAGAAGTTTTCTTTTATGGTTAAATATTATTTTAACAAGGTGGTCGCGTGTTATTATCTATTATTATTCTGATTTGTTATGCTATTAATTCTACTCAAAATTTGAAATTCTATAATTGGTTGAAGAAGATCGTGCGATAGGCAACATCACAACAATGCACCTGAGCTATTTCGTACAACGGCAGCCTGTCAGGTGGAGGTTGGTTTTTGGCCGTAAAATCCAAATCCAATTTTTTTTGTCCTTTGTTTAAATTTTTAAAAATGTTTTAATTTGAACAAAAATATTGAATGTGTTTCTATATGACCCCACCAGTCACTTTCAATATGTTTAAGGCGACTTCCATAACACCCTTTTATATATATATATATAATATATATATATATATAATATATATATATATATATATATATATCATATATGTGTGTTATTGTGCAACATAAGGAAGAAAAAAAACGCTTTCTTTAAACTTTGCTGGAGTTAGCTATGCAAATTTGACAATAACCCAAATGGTGCCAATGGCATTTATTTATGTTAAGAATTATGATAGCAATACTTTAAAACTAGGCATTAGAATAAAAATGTTTTTTATTGTAGTGAAAAACAGGGTTATTACGAAATATGCCCTACCCTACCTATTAAAATACATTAATGTATAGAGGCGAATAGAGAGTCGACGCATCCGCGAGTAGCAGTGGAGGAAGGTGGGCATCCGAGTAACACTCCCCCACGGCACCCGCCCCCCCGCTCGCCTTTGTTTCCTTTTTAGGTCAAGATTTGAACGTTGACACAAGCGATTTATCGTAGCCGGTTAACTCTGCATTAAGTAGATAGGTAGAGTTGGTATTCGCAATACATAGGTTACATTATACACACAATCGGCGAAACTTTAATAAAGCCTTGTATGCTTAAAAGCTGCGGAAGGAGGTTTTAGGACAGGATGCTCAGAATAAAAATTCGAGAAATCCCACTATCAAGCGATACAGTAAAGTTGCGTATCCAAAAAAAATGCCAAACGACATTAAAGAACAAGTTATTGCCAACATAAAAAACTTAGTCCATATTTTGCACTTCAAAATGTGATGAATCCACAGACGTTGCACAATATTGTCAACTATGTTTGTTACATTTTTAGAGGATAATAAAACGTTCAAAGAGGAGCTACTACTTTTTACAAAGAGTTGGAAACAACGTTGCAAAGTTTCAGACGTTATGGATGAGAAACATAAGATTAAGTGGCCAAAGGTTACTGGATTTTACACCGACGGGGCTTTGGCTAACCTCGGCTCCAGCTTTGATCTTGCCAACTTTAATAAAACCAAAAAAGTAATCATGTCCCCCCCCCCATTCTCAATAACGACGCACTGCAAATCATTCATTGTCAAGCGTTGACTGTCAAAATACGATGAAAAAACAGTCTATACAAGTAATCAACATTATCGAAAACAGTGCACTCATCAATACTCGTGTTTTTTTTTTTTCCGAAAAAAATTATGCTCCGATATGGATTTTTGAACACGAAACGTTTTAGTTTGTTTATACTGAAGTTCGTGGGCTGGTCGAAAGGAAATATGTTGGAAAGGTTGTTTGAACTGAAAGAGGAAGTTGAATTATTACATTCCGTTGTTGGATCATTTTTTGCCAACTCAAATCACAAATTGCGCAATTAAATGAATTGAACTTCCAGCTACAAGTATCGTAAAATATGAAATTGGAAGGTACAAGGTAACAATATTTACATTTAAAGACTCAATGCTTTTATTATTCTAAAATTGACTTGAGTATCTGCAAAATTGAAAGAAATAACTTTTTCTTTTTTTTTGCAGGGTTCACTTCTCCTGCGTTTGCGTCTTGCGTTTTGAAATCATATTATTGATGAAGCAAGTGTGCCGAAATAAAGGAAAAATAAAAAACACTAC
>JAHKBH010003810.1:0-13205 GCA_019049505.1 Pachyrhynchus sulphureomaculatus
AATTGTTTTCCCAGGGCGAGCTAAATGATTTGGTAAGAGACTTGAATCTTACCCACAAAAACGCTGCTGAGTTGCTTGGATCAAGGCTCAAAAGCAGGAACTTACTTTTGCCGGGAGTGTCCCTTCCTCCTGGGTTTAGATATCGTGAGAAGCTATTCACTTCCTACTTTGCCCAAGAGGACGAGTTGGTTTATTGTACCAATATTGAAGGTTTGATGGATACATTTAAGATCTCATACGATCCAGCACAGTGGCGTATTTTCATAGATTCTTCAAAAAGAAGCCTTAAAGCAGTTTCTGCTTCACAATGGCGGTTTTTATGCTTCCATTCCTGTCGGTCATTCCGTACACCTCCAAGGAAACCTACAAGAACTTAGAATTGGTTCTTTGCAAATTAAAATATAAAGACCACGGTTGGCAAGTGTGGCGGTGATTTAAAAATCTTGGGGCATGTTGCTCGGACAACAATCTGGGTTTACCAAATTCCCTTGCTTTTGTGTCTATGGATAGTAGAGACCGAGCAAACACTGGACCAAAAAGTGTTGGCCTCCGAGGGAGCTTAAAGTTGACGAAAAGAACGTCCTGCATGAAACTTTGGTGCCTCCTCATAAAGGTCTTCTACCACCGCTTCACATAAAGCTGGGATTGATGAAGCAATTTGTAAAGTCACTTCCAAGAGATGGAAATTGCTTCAAAATACTTAATATCAAAGTTTCCAGCCCTCTCGGAGGGAAAGTTGAAGGAAGATGTTTTTCGTTGGAAAACCCAGATATTTAGACGGCTTATGGCTGATCCACAATTCATCACAACCATGACGGGTCCTCAAAAAGAGAAGGGTGGATTGCCTTTAAAGAGGTCATAGAGAAATTTTTAGGCAATAACAAAGACCCCTAACTACAAACAAATCGTCAAAAGAATGTTAAAAAAGCATTTCAAGCTTTAGGTTACCTAATGAGTTTAAAAGTACATTTTCTTCATTCCCACCTCGACTACTTTCCAAAAAATTTAGGAGATCTGAGTGAAAAGCAAGGTGAACGATTTCACCAAGATATTAAGGAGATGGAAAAAAAAGATACCAGGGAAGATGGAGCGTCTCAATGATGGCAGACTACTGTTGGACGCTTCAGAGAGACCTTCTAGATGCTTCCTACAAGCGAAAATGTACCAAAAGGAGTCTCACTGGGAAAAAGAAATGTGTTTAGTGCTTACTAATGAATGTATTTTAGATAGAAAGAATAAGTTTTTTTGTTACGCAATTAATAAATTAAAAAAAAATTTTTTAGTCTTTTATCTTTTATTTTAAGATGATATCTTGTTTAACATAGATACCTACATTGTCAGAAAATGTGGGACGTTCTATGACAAAATGAAAGTCATTTTTTTTCGGATTCAGTACACCCATAACATAAGAATTACGCAAAAAAACCAAAAAACAGCCTCTCGATTTTTTTTTTTTTTTCAGACTTGTGTTATTGAACATGTAAAGTAATGTAACTGTTTATTGTAAAATTGTATCAAATTAATGAATATTTTCCTTTTTTGTATGTTGATGTCATTTCATTTTATGGTTTGTTTGCACGCATATGTAAATGCATGTAATTTGAAATAAAGTAAATAAAATAAAATAAATAAAATAAATAATTTTATTTGGCTTCATAATGTTTTGAAAAAGTAGTAATATTTCTGCTAAATAACATAAAAAATACATGCTACAACAATTTAAATATAAGTTATTATTTTATTTAACTAGAACTCTCTGTACCTTTTTATAACGACATAGCATTTAAATGAGGGTTTTTTTCTACATAAGTACGGCGTGGATATTAGCGAATGCACCTTATCACCCTTATCTCCTCTATTACTTGAACTGTTGAAAGTCAGGGTCCGGCTTCTGATGCATTTGATGAATTAGCCTTCTTAAAAAATAAGAATGTATTGCATGAAGAGCTGGGTATATATCGCGATGAGGTCAATCGTGACTTCGAAAAAACCTAGACGCAGTATTCTGGTTGCTGATGATTCTGTGATTTGGTTAATGTTGGGGAAAAGTCAAAAAATGTCTATGATCGACCGTATGGTAATTCGAGTGATTTCCATAAATGGATGATCGCTTGAATACTCGAGTAATTATTCGGAATTCGGAATTCTAATTTAAGTAATGAATCATGAAATGCAAATTAATCATTTGCATGTTTCGAGTTTTAGAGTGAGTTTTCAATTGATATAGAAATTCATTGTTCGATTTATTTTCGAAATAGTTCGTTCTCGTCATTAGATTTCGACTGCAACCACGTGGAAAAGGTAAAGGATTTGGTTATGTTACTAAATACGAGGGGTTTGTATGATAAATACCTGACCTTGACAAGAAAAAAAACTTTTTTTTTATGTGTAAAATTTATTTTATTTTCAACATAGTCTCCTTTTAGCTCAATACATTCAGTCCAATGTTTTTTCTATTTTTTCGTATCCGTTCAAAAAAAAATACAATTTCCCCAACCCTTCAAAATAGGCGTTTATTTTCAGCAATTACCTCATCGTTTGAGCCAAATTTTTTTTTTCCGCCGAGCCATTTTTTCATATTCGGAAATAGGAAAATAATCGCTGGAGGCTAAATCTGGAGAATTTGGTGGAATGCGGAAGGAAATTGGTATCTTAACTAATGGGATTTTGACACAAATATGCATGCGTGCATTGCCTTGAATAAAGATAAATTTTTTTCTTCGCCAAATGCGGATGTTTTTCTTTCACAGCAAAGTTGAAACCATCCAATAAGGTGATATAATACTCTCCATTAATCGTTTTTTGTTGGTGGCCCTTTTCAAAGTAATCGAGGTGAATTATGCCACATGCATCTCGAAACACTATGGCCATGACTTTGTTGGCCGATAAAGTCGCCTTGCCCTGCTTTGGTGCAGCACAGTGTTGCGAAACTGGAAAAAAAGTGGCCAAAAAACTCGAAAACTTTGTAGATTTTGACGAAAATTAGCGTACATAATGTTTTTGACCTTCCTTATTGCAAAATTTGTTATAAACATGTGAAAATTCAAAATGGCGGATCCAAGATGCAGAATTTTAATAATAAAAAATTAACATAAAAAAGGAACCCATGTTATTTATGACGATCAGTGCTTTATATAAGAAAGTTAATAAAAAAAAGCGTAAAATTTAAAATAGCAGATCCAAGATGGCGAGCTCCATTACAAAAAACAAACAAATTCGAGAAAAGAAACGATATTATTCGTGACGATGAATGCTTTATATACGGAAATTAATTTAAAAAAGTGTAACATTCAAAATGGTGGATTCTATATGGCCGACTTTATTAGTGTTTTATATAAGGTTAAGGTATAAAGTTACGCTCTTATTATATGTCTGAAAGGTTCTGTTTGTGGCTCTCATGTTTCCTCAGAGAGCGTTCTTTACGAGTGGCGGTCGACGGATTTCTTTCTAACACCCTCACTATCAACGCCGATGTGCCCCAAGGCTCCATACTTTCTTCTACTCTCTTTCTCATTTACATTAACGATCTGCTTGAAAAGACCGGGAATCCAATCTACAGCTTTGCAGATGACGGTATGCTCGTCTCTTCATTCACCTTGAACGCTCGGACATCGGCTGCTCAGGCAAATATCCGCAGACAGCAGGAGGTCGTTCAACTTAACAAAGACCTGGAAGAAATTCTATCTTGGGGGTGACAATAACCAAGTGGAATTTAACGCTACAAAAACCCAGGCGGCAGTTTTTTTTCTAAAAAAGTTAACGTTGCTGGACCCGACATAGTTATGTCGGGGCACTCCGTTCCCCTAGCATCGTCGCTCAATTTGTTGGGCGTTAGTTTGAGAGATATGTCCTGGCATGAACATGTTGCAGGCATAGCAAGGAGAGCTTCTCAAAAGTTGGGAATATTATTTAGAACCAGAAAGCTTTACACCCCATAACAACTGTTAATTCTTTACAAAGCCCAAATTCGACCAACTATGGAATACTGCTCCCACGTTTTGGGGCTTCCGCTCCCAAAAATACACTGCATTTGTTGGATTCTGTTCAGAGAAGAGCGGTCCGTCTCATTGGGGACCCGGAATTGACCGGCGGCCTTGATTCGCTGGAAGATTGAAGAACGGTTGGCGACTTGAGTCTGTTCTACAAGTATTTTCATGGAAAGTGTTCGAAGGAGGTAGCCCGCTTAATTCTTCCCAAAGCAGTGCATGTTAGAAATACACGTCGCGGGGGTGTTTCACATCCGTATGAGCTTCAGCTTGTTACTCCGCGTACAACGCTTTTCAAGCAGTCTTTTATAAGGAGAACGTCATCCCTTTAGAATAATTTTCCCAGCGCTGTGTTTCCCACCGAGTACAATTTACAGCGATCCAAGAACAACGTGAATCGCTTTTTCCCCACACATGCCGCTCCTGGAGCGCTTTAGGAACTTCCCTTCAGCACGTGTGCTAGACCCATAAAAAAAAAGGAAATTAATCAAAAATTGTAATATGTAAAATGGCGGCACCAAGATGGCGGACCTTATTAAAACCAAATTAATTTTTTATGACATTCAAACCGCAAATAAGTATTTACTACGGTAATGTTACAACGGCGAAGAAAAAAAACATTTATTCGCAGGATTTACAAATAAAATTTCATTAATTAAAAAGAAAACTAATAAACACATAAGTAATAAATACACTTATATAATATGTTACTAAACTATAATAGATATCATAATTACTTAATAGATACTGGCGCTGGAAATAAATTTTTAGTTAATTGCTTCATATCTTCATCAGCCAACCGCTTCTTTGAGAAAGACGATTTTCCAAATTGTCAATGATAACTATTATATATCACTTTTTAGTTGATTTTTTCATCAAAATGAAAATATCTTTTCTCGAAAATTGTAGGATATCGTCACAAGAATCTTAAATTAGAAGAAATATAATCAGTAAAAATGTATGAATTGTTTATAATATTTAAAAAAGTAATGACTTTATAAATGGGGCAACTAGATATCGAGGCCACGAGAAAGGTCATGTTTGAGATTATTCGATTTATTATGATTACAATAGTCAACAAATAATTTTTTTTTGATTTTTTCCTCTAATTTTTTTTTCAGTTTTGGGCTTATTGTAGTCTTCTGATTTCGAATCCGATATTAGTTTTTTCTCTGACAGATCATGTTTTTTAATATTTTCGGTCTACCCTAACTTAAACGACACCCGCAATTTTTTAAAATCTACCCAACTCAGAATAATCCCAGTCTTCTCATTATTACATTATGTCTTCGGTTTTTCAATTCTGTGGACTTAAGGGGAGGAAATATATTGGTTTTGATGGACCATAATTTGTTGTTGGGATCTTCCCCAACATTTGAGTTGGAAGAGAGAGCTGTGTAGGTGTTTTATGAAGATGTTAAAATCAAAGTAGTGATTCTCTCCCATGTTCATACTGCCCCTTTCTATGGCAAGTTTAGCAAGATAATCCGCTCTGTCGTTATGAGGGTTGCCTATGTGACTGGACAACCAAAGCAAGGATATGGTACGTTTTTTTCAAGGTGGCCGTGTACATCAGATCCAGAATTTGCCTGATATAGTTGAAATTGAGATTTCTAGAATTGATGGCTTTGAGAGTGCTTAGGGAATCAGAAATTATGAGAGTTGGTTGTTGGATGTTTGCTTGGAGGGAGTATCTGATAGCCTCCTTTATTGCCAACAATTCTGCGGAGAAAATAGAGATATGTTTAGGTAATTTAAACATTTGGACGATATTATCAAAAAAGAAGGCATCTGTGAAGAAAAGTAAATGATTGGGATAGATATTGGATAGTCTGTCAAGAAAGAGCTTGTTAAAGAATATGTTTGAATGTTCTAATTTTTTATAGGAGTGCAAAGTTATGTCACTGTTGGGGAGAGGGGAGAGCCAGGGAGGAAAGGTGGTTTGGAGGGGGTAGTTGTAATGAGGGGCTGAGATATTGTACTGGATGAGTAATTTGTTGATTTTGTGGGGAATAGAATCAGTGGGGAATGTAATGTTTGGTCTGTGGACATTGACCAGGTTGAGTGAGGATCTGATATGAGGTCGATGTAGGGAAGTTGAGTACGTAGTACGGAAGTACGTAGACGTTTGTTTACACAATCCAGATTGTTTTTGCTATAATTGTGGAGAATATGTCTTTGAAAAACATCGAAATCCTATCTCGGACTCGGTTAGAACTACGTATTTTAACCACTTTCAAACAACATTGTGCAATCAAGACAAGCAATGGGTACCTCATATTGTGTGCCAGAACTGTATTGTGTGTCTGCGGTAATGTTCGAATGGAAAAAGAAGTGCTATCAAATTTAAAACACCGATGATTTTGGCAGGATCCTCAAAATCACCATGACGACTGCTATTTTTGCGTCATAAATATGAATTACATAAATTCTGGAAATCGAAATAAATGGTCATATCCTAACTTACTCTCCGCTCAACGACCTCTTCTATACTCTGGTGAGATACAAGGGGCATCATCTAAACTAGATCTTATGGAAATTGAACACAATGGGAAATATTGTTTCGGATTTCACATGTAGTCATCAGATCCTCAACCTTTTAATCAAAAGGAATTGAATGACTTAGTAAGGGATCTAAAATTTGTCAAAAGAAGCTTCTGAAATTTTGGCAACTCGTTTTAAAAGAAAAGAATTTACTTGCACCAGAAACCAGAATTACTTTGTAGGGCGCAGGTAGTTTCCACACCACTAATCCATTTATGACCTAGACATATTTAAGGAATTGTAATTGCAGAAGTAAATTCCACACCGAGTACTTTCAGGTAGAGGATGAGAGTTGATAAATTGGTGGTGGTACGCACCGGCCTGTTCAATTAAATCATTATTAAACCCTTCTACATATCAGTTTAGTACATATTATTAATTTGTGATTATTACTTGGTTGTGCGTATATTTTTTAAAGTGTTTGCTAATATGGAAGCAAAGTTAATAAAAAGTAATCGAGGAAAGGACATGTTATGTGTGAATTACTACACTTACTTTCGACAAAAGGTGCTAAAATGTGGAGAAACATTTTGGAGATGTTCAAAAAAAGATTGCAAATCAAAAGTCTTCACCGTTGGGCCCGAGAATTTAGTTACCAGAAGTGAAGGACTCCATACACACGAAGCCGACACCAAGAAGCTGAATCGGCAAATAATTAGTAATTCCTGCAAAAGAAAAGCCGGAGAGCATATGAGTGAAAGGCGATCTAAAATTATCCGACAAGAACTACAAAACACGCTGCCTGAAACAGTAACAGAAAAAGATGTCGAATATATTAGAAAAAACATTTATAACCATAGACGAAAATTTTTGCTGAGGAGGTGCATAGTGTTTTAGAGACATTTGAAATCAAAAACTAGCAAGGGTGATAATTTGTTCTATATATCAATGAACTCGAAAGTGGCATTATTGTTTTTTTTTTTTTTTTGCACTACAAATGTCAATATGTTGTGTAAAATATCCAATATATATATATATATATATATATATATATATATATATATATATATATAATATATACTATATATATATATATATATATATATATATATATATATATATATATATATATATATATATATATGGACTGCATCTTTTCATACTGCACTAAATATTTTACACAGTTATTTACAGTCCATGGTTTTGCAAACGGTCATTACATTTCATTATTATTTTGCTTATTGCATGATAAGAGAGCTGTTGTGAGTCCTTCCATTCACATCTAAATAATTATTTTTATTCTACACATCCGTCTCTGTATACTTTCATCGTTAGGCTGAAAGAATTTCAGAATAACGTATATATAAAAATACAAAGTGTCGACGAGTCTAAAATAAGTAATAATCATAATAATCAAAAATTAAAACATTTAAAAAAATCTTTATGAACAAAGACAATTAGGACATATTTAATCGTTTCCATTTTTTAAAATGTGTCTCCTATTTTTCTCAACCTGTTTTGTAAATATGTATAAATAGATATATATATATAGGTTTGTAGCATTATCTAGTATATGTGAGGAAATTTGTCCAATTGTATTTTATGTATTTAACAGAAACTTCATATTTTATCAATATTATTCTACTATGAAATAAAAACATAGATTTTTTGCAAATATCTAAAATTTTCAATAAAAACTGATTTAAAAAGAAATCTGTCCAATTTTATTTAGTTGAATAAAGCATTATATTTGCTTGGTGTGGAAATTACCTGTAAGATTTAAGCACCCTTATAAGGTTAGTGTGGAATTTACCTTTTGTATTAAGGGCGCAGGTAGTCTTGGTGTCAAATTTACTAACGCCGACTTTATATCGGACCCGAGAAAAGAATTTGTTACCATATTTTTCTAGAGAAAATGATTTAATTTTTTGTAATGATGTCAGAGGTATTTTAAAGAAGATGAGTTAACAACGATATCAACCAAATCATTGAAGTTTTTTTTATGGGTCTAGCTCATGTGCTTCAGGGAAGTCCCTTAAGCGCTCCAGGAGCGGCACGAGTGCGGAAAAAAAAAAGCGATTCACGTTGTTCTTGAATCGCTGTAAATTGTACTCGGTGGGAAACACAGCGCTGGGCAAACCATTCCAAAGGGATGACGTTCTCCATATAAAAGATTGCTTGAAAAGCGTTGTACGCGGAGTAACAAAGCTGAACCTCATACGGATGCGAAGCACCAGCGCGACGTGTATTCCTAACATGCACCGCTTTGGGAGGAATTAAGCGGGCTACATCCTTCGAACACTTTCCATGAAAATACTTGTAGACAGACTCAAGTCGCCAACCGTTCTTCGATGTTCCAGCGAATCAAGGCCGCCGGTCAATTCCGGGTCCCCAATCAGACGGACCGCTCTTCTCTGAAACAGAATCTAACAAATGCAGTGTATGTTTGGGAGCGGGAGCCCCAAACGTGGGAGCAGTATTCCATAGTTGGTCGAATTTGGGCTTTGTAAAGAATTAACAGTTGCTGTGGGGTGTAAAGCTTTCTGGTTCTAAATAATAATCCCAACTTTTGAGAAGCTCTCCTTGCTATGCCTGCAACATGTTCATGCCAAGACATATTTGCTCCAAAACTAACGCCCAACAAATTGAGCGACGATGCTAGGGGAATGGAGTGCCCAGACATAACTATGTCGGGTTCAGCAACGTTAAACTTTTTTAGAAAAAACTACCTCTTGGATTTTTGTAGCGTTAAATTCCACTTGATTACTGTCACCCCAAGATAGAATTTCTTCCAGGTCTTTGTTAAGTTGAACGACCTCCTGCTGTCTGCGGATATTCGCCTGAGCAGCCGATGTCCGAGAGTTCAAGGTGAATGAAGAGACAAGCGTATTGTCATCTGCAAAGCTATAGATTGGATTCCCGGTCTTTTCCAGCAGATCGTTAATGTAAATGAGAAAGAGAGTAGGAGACAGTATGGAGCCCTGGGGCACACCGGCGTTGATAGTGAGGGTGTTAGAAAGAAATCCGTCTACCGCCACTCGTAAAGAACGCTCTCTGAGGAAACATGAGAGCCACAAACAGAACCTTTCAGACATACCATAAGAGCGTAACTTAGCCAACAGTCCATCGTGCCAAACACGGTCGAATGCCTTGGATATGTCAAGAGCAACCGCTCGAGACTCTCCAAAGTGCTCAATTGCGTTGTTTCCAAAACATGTGTTACATAAGTCAGAAGATCTCCTGTTGATCTATGTTTACGAAAAAACCATATTGGTGATCGCTAATAATATTGAATCGTTCAAGATATTTTAGAAGATGCTCATTGATAACCTTTTCCATGACTTTCGATATTATTGAAAGCAGTGCAACTGGTCGGTAGTTATTTGGCAAGGTCTTCTTACCTTTTTTAGGTATCGGCTGAACCGTGGCACATTTCCAGCAGGACGGAAATATTCCCTTTCTGTAGGATAGGTTAAAAAGTCTACAGAAAACTGGTGTTTTAGTTCCCTTGCACAGTTTTTGAGAACTCTGGCAGGTATTCCGTCAGCGCCAGAAGCCTTCTTGGTGTCTAGCTTCAATAAAAATACGCTTTATGATGCGCTGTCTGAAGACAACATCGGGCATCCTTGACTGCAATATGGGAATAGTAGGTGATGTTTTTCCTTGGAAATCGACAGTAGAATGTGAAGCAAAGAGTTCAGCCAACAAGTTCGCTTTTTATAGGCAAGAGAAACTTAAAGTCTGTGCTGTGCATAACGGCAACAAATTATGGTTCGATACCTATTGCACACTCTACTACTATGAAAGAAGAGCATACAACTATTTCTTCAGTAAGGGAAAAAATTAAATATCGAGACCCCAACTGGCTCATTTGTGTAGACTTAAAGATGGTTAACTTTCTTCTCAGACAATAGGGTGGATACACGAAATACCCATGTTTTATGTGTCTGTGAGATAGCGGCGACAAACAACGTCATTGGTCTTAAAAAAGTGGCCAGTACGAAAGGAACTGTTGGTTGGTACCAAAAATGTTATTAATTTGCCCTTAGTAAATCGAGATCGCATTATACTGCCACCACTTCATATCAAACTGGGCATTATGAAACAGGTTGTAAAAGCCCTTGACAAAAACGGCGAATGTTTTTTTTTTTGCTTTTCTTTCACGCAAGTTTCCAGGATTAAGCACAGGAAAATTGAAAGAGGGTATTTTTGATGGGCCATAAATCAGACAACTTGTGAAAGACCCAAACTTTGTGAATTCAATGAATGAAAGTCGAGTCTAAAGCTGGGAAATCGTTTGTTATGGTGATTACATTCAAGAAAATCGTATAAAAGAACGTTTCATAGTGTGTAATTATATCAAACAATATTATTTCCGTAATCAGTGCCTCAGGTTTCGGCGTTAGTAAATTTCACACCAAGACTACCTGCGCCCTTAATACAACAGGTAAATTCCACACTAACCTTATAAGGGTGCTTAAAACTTACAGGTAATTTCCACACCAAGCAAATATAATTATGCTTTATTCAATTAAATAAAATTGGACGGATTTCTTTTAAATCAGTTTTTATTGAAAATTTTAGATATTTGCAAAAATATGTTTTTATTTCATAGTAGAATAATATTGATAAAACATGAAGTTTTTGCTAAATACATAAAATACAATTGGACAAATTTCCTTACATATACTAGGTAATGCTACAAACCTATACATATCTATTCATATATATTTACAAAACAGCTTGAGAAAAAATAGGAGACACATTTTAAAAAAATGGAAACGATTAATATTTCCTAATTGTCTTTATTCATAAAGATTTTTTAAATGTTTTAATTTTTGATTATTATGATTATTACTTATTTTAGACTCGTCGACACTTTATATTTTTATATATACGTTAATCTGAAATTCGTTCAGCCTATCGATAAAAGTATAGAGTCGTATGTGTAGAATAAAAAGAATTATTAGATGGGAATGGAAGGACTCACAACAGTTAATCGTTCGAGTTAAAGATGGACTCGATTTTGCCCATATTTCAACTGGAAAATCGGCTCCTTCCTCTATATACGTTTCTAGTAAGTAATCACAAAATTTATTTAAACGTTCATCCTCAGGTTTTACAGAATATAAATCGTATGCAAAACTGTCACCTAATTCTTCGGGTGCTAAATAGGACAAAGCCGAAACAATACTTTAAACCAACGACCAATTTCAGAATTTTTGTCGCAATATTCTTTAGCTAGACCTAGATTCTGTATCTTGAGAAACCATGATTGGTGTAAATGAAATCTACATCCTAACACTTTAACATTTGGCCAAACTTCAGATACTGCCTTATGAATAGATTTTTTTCGAAGTCAATAGTAATTTTCTCTGGATTGAAATACAGTGTATCTGTTGAATAAATCTTACATTTTAATAATGTGAAGAGGTTTTTGTATGTTTCAGCTCTCTTATCACGCAATAAGCAAAATAATAATGGAATGTAATGACCGTTTGCAAAACCATGCACTGTAAATAACTGTGTAAAATATTTAGTGCAGTATGAAAAGGTGCCGTCCATATATATATATATATATATATATATATTATATATATTATATATATATATATATATATATATATATATATATTGATTATTTTACACAACATATTGACATTTGTAGTGCCAGAAAAAAAACAATAATGCCACTTTCGAGTTCATTGATATATAGAAAATTCTCACCCTTGCTAGTTTTGATTTCAAATGTCTCTAAAACACTATGCACCTCCTCAGCACTTTTTTGGATTTACGTCCTGGCAAAAATTTTCGTCTATGGTTATAAATGTTTTTTCTAATATATTCGACATCTTTTTCTGTTACTGTTTCAGGCAGCATGTTTTGTAGTTCTTGTCGAATAATTTTAGATGGCCTTTCACTCATATGCTCTCCGGCTTTTCTTTTGCAGGAATTACTAATTATTTGCCGATTCAGCTTTTTGGTGTCTTCTTCGTGTGTATGGAGTCCTTCACTTCTGGGAACTAAATTCTCAGGCCCAACGGTGAAGACTTTTGATTTGCAATCTTTTTTTAAACATCTCCAAAATGTTTCTCCACATTTTTAGCACCTTTTATCGAAAGTAAGTGTAGTAATTCACACATAACATGTCCTTTCCTCGATTACTTTTTATTAACTTTGCTTCCATATTAGCAACACTTTTAAAAAAATATACGCACCATGAAGTAATAATCACAAATTAATAATATGTACTAAACTGATATGTAGAAGGGTTTAATAATGATTTAATTGAACAGGCCGGTGCGTACCATCACCCATTTATCAACCCTTATCCTCTACCTGAAAGTACTCGGTGTGGAATTTACTTCTGCAATTACAATCCCTTAAATATGTCTAGGTCATAAACGGATTAGTGGTGTGGAAATTACCTGCGCCCTCAGGTTTACCCTATAATACATATAAAATTTCAGGAAAAAAATTTCAGTGTTGACCAGTGTTATGTATATTTTTAATAACACTGATTTCCACATCTTAACTACGAATTGATAATTGTTGTTAAAACCTTACAATTCTTTGCAACAAATTCTGATAAAGTATTAATGTACTTGATTTTTGTGAGTTTTACAAATCAAATTCGTAATTGTTATTAAACTTTGCAAGTATTAATTCACTCAGTTTTCGTGACTTTGTAAAAAAAATATAAATGGCATAACTTTGCAACAGGTAAAATTAGAT
>JAHKBH010003811.1:0-13202 GCA_019049505.1 Pachyrhynchus sulphureomaculatus
AATAAAAAGAATCGCGATTCTTGACCTCACAAAATAAAAAAAACCTAAGTTTTCTCTTTTTCTTTACGTAAGGGATTTTTGTACCAAGGTTTTGATACTATTATTGTAATCAGATTCATTTTTTTTTTATATCTTGTACTAATTAGATGCCAATTGCTCTTTTTGTTTTAAAGTCAACATTGTATTTTGATCCTGACGATTCTCTACAGCAGTTGACGGTGTGCATATATATGTTATTCCTTTTTTTCATTTCATTAAAACATTTTACATGTTTAGTACTAGTATTTTTTTTCTTTTTTTTTTCTTATCTAATCTTAGTAACGTTACTGATGTGGAATGATTTACTAAATTGAATCTTGAAAATCTTGTTAACTCACATAAGTGACCCTGACAGGTATTCAGTGCAGTTGATCTTTTAGTTATATTTTCTCCCGTGAAACTTAAAAAATCGGGTAAACTCTTATAGTTTGAATGTCTCTGTTTGGATTATTATGTTTCGATAAAACAAAATATACATTTCTATTGCATGAGGAACATAGAACTGTGGGCAACTTATCTTCATTTATGTAAAAATTTATATCACACTTTAATCCCTTATCTAAATTTTCTTGTAATGCACCTTGGATTTTAGTCATTATCTTTGTTTTCTTAAAGCACAATAAATAAATTTTATTTCTATTTCCTGAATGTGAGAGGACATGATTAGCCTGACAAATTAATTTTTTCACCATTATATTTATTATTTTTAATAGCTCCAGATATTTTTATACCGAGCTGAAGAAGTAATACTAATTTTGAATAACTTTAATGAGTTTATTTTAACAGTAAACAAAAAGAGAAAACTCAAATTTTTTGTTTATAATTTTGTGAGGTCAAGAATCGAGATTGTTTTTATTACAATTTTTTATTATTATAATTTTATTATTATAATTATTATATTTTTTTATTACATTTATATGTAATAAGCAATATCGCTTATCATATATAGATGAGTGAAATCACAGAATTTTTCCAAAATAACATCTACGTATACATTCTATATGTACATATAAGTAAGTATCCGGTAGCGCAAGTTATCGTGAGAAATTGCAGAAGTGGGGCACTTTAGATGAGAAAAGAATATATATACGTATAACATACACTACATATATATATATATATATATATATATATATATATATATATATATATATATATATAATATATATATATATATATACAGTAATACCCCGCTTAGCGCGACCCCGTTACGCGCGGTTTCACTATAACGCGAATTTCAAATTTCGCGCTCATGTAGTCATTAACTTCTCTATGGTCGCGGGGGATCCCCGCTTTCTCTGAATATTCTCTTTGAAGAATTGGAATTCCCTGTCCTTCGACTTTGTTCTATGGGGATTTCCTCGTTCGTTTCGTGTGTTCATTTGTTCCGTAATGTTAGTTCGGTCGGCTGGCAGTTTTGTTTTAATATTTATTGGAGATACATACATACATAATTTAACCCTACGTTAAAAATGCCGCCTGTAAAGAAAAAAGAGCGTAAAAGCGTCACTTTGGAATTGAAGATGAAAGTGTTAAGAAGAATGGAAAATGGAGGCAAAGCAACAATTGTTGGGAGAGATTTTGGACTCTCAGAATCGACTGTGAGAACGATTTATAAAAATCGGGAAAAAATTAAAATCTCCAGCGAAGGTTCAACACCTATAAGTGCAACAAAACTTTCTCGTTCGAGATCATCTATCTTAGAAAGAATGGAGAAATTACTGTCAGTCTGGATCGAAGATTTGAATAAGAAGAACACACCACTAAGTCAAGATCTCAATATGCACAAAAGCAAAATCTTTGTATGAGATGCTGAAAACAAAAGAAGGAGAAGGGAGTGCCACTCCGACTTTTGCTGCCAGCAGAGGCTGGTTCCATCGGTTCAAGCAGCGTTCTAATCTTCACAATATCCACATAACAGGCGAGGCGGCCAGCGCGGACATTCAAGCTGCAGCTATGAGTTTCCAGACAAGTTTCAAGACTTCGTTAGACGAGAGAAAATTCCTGCTTGTCTCATCTTCAATGTTGATGAGACCGCACTTTACTGGAAAAAAATGCCATCTCGAACATTCATTTCTAAGGAAGAACGTCAAGCCAGTGGTTTCAAAGCTGCGAAAGATCGACTAACACTTCTGCTGGGTGGTAATGCCACTGGTGATTTCAAACTGAAACCTTTACTAGTGTACCATTCAGAAACACCCCGTGCAATGCGAGGCACAGACAAGACAAGTCTACCAGTTGTGTGGCGATCAAACAGAAAGGCGTGGGTTACGCGGGAAATTTTTCAAGAATGGTATTCTAATAGTTTTTGCCCATCAGTCAAATCATACTGTGACAGAAATGGGCTTGAACCTAAAGTTATATTACTCTTAGACAATGCCCCAGGACATCCAACCTCACTTGATACGTCCAGAGACTTAAAAGTGTACGTAAAGTTCCTTCCACCAAACACTACGTCAATATTACAACCTATGGACCAGGGAGCAATAGCAAACTTCAAAAGCTTATTACCATCGCCGCACTTTTAGCCAACTAATTCATGAAACTGACGGGGAAGGAAGACAGTCTATGCGAGAGTGGTGGAAGTCATACAACATTATGAAGTCTATTCACAACATAGAAGAGGCTTGGAAGGAAGTTAAAATGAGTTGTATGAATGGGGTGTGGCGTAATCTTTGGCCAGATGTAGTGGAAGCACCTAGAAGAATTGTCCAGATGCAGAGACAAGTGCTTGAAGACATTGCTGCAATGATTGAGGGGTCTGAACTTGAAGATGTCACGGTAGAAGATCTCGTAGAACTTGTAGCAACGCACGACGATCCTATTAGCAATGAAGATCTGATCGAGTTACAGAATAATCCTATCTACGATGAGGAAGAACAAGTAGAAGAGAGAAAGTTTTATCTTCAGGGGAAATACAAAATGCACTTTTTCAAAAATTTATTCAGGTTTGGACATATTGCAGAGTATAGACAATAATGATGACCGTGTCTTGACCGTGTGTCAAACAATTAAAAACAGTGTTGGGTGTTATGAACGTATTTTACAAGAAACGTAAACAAAACGTTACCCAAAAGACAATAGATGTATTTTTCCGTAAAAAATAAGAGTATGTATTGCATAAGTGTTTCTTAGAATTAAAGTGATTGATTAAAATGATTTGTATTTTTTTGTATTAAATTTTGACTATGTTTAATCATAAACCTCGATATACGCGAATTTCAGTTAACGCGATTTTTTTCGGAACGTATCCCTCGCGTAAAGCGGGGTATTACTGTATATATATATATATATATATATATATATATATATATATATATATATATATAGATATGTATATATACATACAGAACTTCTAAAAAATGCCTTAGTAAAAGCAAGACACAATGAAGAAAAAAAAAACTATAGGCCAATATCGCTGCACTCAAACGTAGGTAAAATATTTGAAAAAAATTATAAACAATAGGCTAATCGATTTTTTTGAACGCAACTCTTTATTTTTCAACCACCAAAATGGATTTCAAAAAAATAAATCTACAGTTAGAGCGGTTTATCAAGCATTAACTCATATATTAAGTTCTTTAAATAATAGGAGGCTCACAATGGCAATGTGCATTGACCTGTCAAAGGCGTTTGATAGTGTCAATTATAACACCCTATTTTCCAAACTGGAATCGTATGGTGTTCAGGGAAATGCGTTGAATTTGTTAGCATCCTACCTGGAAAATCGGACACAACAGGTTATGGAAAATGATGATTTTGGTAGGCCTATTATTCCCCACAAGATGGGGGTGTCGAGGGGTGTTCCTCAGGGATCAATATTGAGACCTCTCTTATACATTATATATACGAATGAACTCAGTAGAATATCCGGAGAATTTACTATACTTTACGCAGATGACACTACATTGATCTTTAGTAAGGAGAGCCCGCACGCAATGCTGACCAGTGTGCAACGGACGTGCGAAGCTTTTGATAGATACTTTTTCGGCTCATGACTTATTAAACACAATGCCTATTCTTCGGCAATAGAGTAGAAAACACTTTATCTTTTACATATCGAAATATTAATATCCAGTCGTCCGAACGTGTCTTTCTTCTGGGTGGAGAGCGCATGTTGATGGCGTTGAATGTTTCATATACCTTAAAGCATAGCAATACCTATTGCTATGCTTTAAGAATTATTTCTGAAATGTTGGATTCGATGCTGTTCTGTCAGCTTATCATGCCTTCATACAGTCAAAAATAAGATACGGTCTTATCTTTGGGGGTAATTCACCGGAAATTGAAAGAGTTGTAATTTTTCAGAAAAAATGTATTAGAGGTATAGTTGGAATGAAGCCGCGTGATAGTTGTAGGAATGTGTTTAGAGACAGAAAGATCTTAACCATTATTTCCATGCATATCTTGGACAGTTTTATGTTTGTTCACACCAACAGCGTTATTTTTGAGACTAACATGAACAATCACAGGTATGCTACTAGACATAAATTGAATCTGCTTCCTGAAAAGTGTAATTACAGCTACATACAGAAAAATGTTAATTATGTCATATACAGTTTCCCAGAGAGAGTGTACGTGCGTTATGTAAAACGAAAGTAAAGAGACTTTTAACCAAATATCTGCTTGAAGCCGAGGTGGTTTCTTGTCTTTTCCGTTGTGCCTTTTATTTCATTGTGTCTTTGCTACTATATTGTAATTTTGTTCTTTAAATGTTTTACTTATTTACTATTTTTTTTTTTCTTTTTTATTTAATTATGGGTTATTATAATCTTAGTTGACATTGTTTAATGCCTATTGGCTTATAAGTGTAACCTATTGTTACCTAAAAACAAATAAATTATTATCTATCTATTTATCTACATCTATATATATATATATATATTATATAATATATATTATATATATATATATATATATATGTGTATATATATATATATATATATATATATATATATATATATATATATATATATATATATATATAAATATATATATATATATATATATATATATATATATATATATATATATATATATATATATATATATATATATATATAGTGTGTCCTAAAAAGTTTTATACAAATGGAGAAAAAGTTTGTACACAGTACAAAAAAAATTATTCTTGATAAAAAAGTTAAGTGTCACATGGAAATCCATAATTTAGCATCAAAAGTTTAAAAATATTTGATAGTATATAGGGAAAAAATAAAAAATAATGATTTATAATTTTCAAAATAAAATGATATTAGCACAATAAATAAATTTTTATTCCTATTTTCTGAATGTGAGAGGACATGATTAGCCTGACAAGTTATTTTTTTCACCATTATATTTATTATTTTTAATAGCGCCAGTTATTTTATACCGAACTCAAGAACTGACGAAGTAATACTAATTTTGAATAACTTTAATGAGTTTATTTACTAAGCTAAAAGTAAACAAAAAGAGAAAACTCAAATTTTTTGTATATAATTTTGTGAGGTCAAGAATCGCGGTTCTTTTTTATTACAATTTTTTATTGTTATAATTTTATTATTACAATTATTATAATTTTTTTATTACATTTATGTGTAATAAGCGATATCGCTTATTAGATATAAATGAATCAAATCACAGAATTTTTCCAAAATAACATCTACATATACATTCTATATTTATAAGTAAATATCCGGTAGCGCAAATTATCGTGAGAAATTGCAGGCAGGGCACTTTAGATGAGAAAAAAAAATATAAAAAACATACAAGCTTATCTCAACATTATGAATTTTGGGTTTTACTCATTTTAAGCTTTATTAAATACTTAAATTGTACTTTGTATTTTTCAATACACTTGTATGCGCAAGTGCACGTATACAGACACACAAACACACGTGCCCACGCACACATTACATAGAAAAATGCACCACGCACGCACATAAGCATATATATATACGCACTATTTTATTTTAAATAGTTTATATAATCAATTAAATTCAAAAAATACATTTTCTTTTTTTAAATTTCGGGCTGTATCCAAATAGCTCGATAAAAGATTTCAAAACATTTTTTTATTATTTTATATACTTTCACAAACCTTTTCCATCAATAATATTGCAATTGACAAGAACTTTAAATTAAGATTCAAGATAGCCGTGAATAGTCGAACAGGTGCGGATGTTCAATTATTTGGGTACTACAGTCTATGATACTCGTATATGGGACTATGGTGCAGAAATTAAATGTCGCGTCGAAAAGGCCTGGGTAGCATGCCTTCAAATGAGGACCTTATTTACTTCGAAAGATCTGAGTCTGCAACTGATGGTCAGAATATTGCGCTACTATGTTTTCTCTGTTTTACGTTACGGAGTCGAATCGTGGACGATCAACGAAGGAGTAATGAGGAGAATAAATGCCTTCGAAATATGGCTATACCGACGTATCCTGAAAATTCCCTGAACACAACATGTAACTAATAACGAGGTGCTCAGGAGAATGGGAAAGGGTTTGAAGCTGACTTGGACGCTGAAAAAGTGTAAATCGGAATACCTTGGACACGTCATGAGGTACGATCAGCTGCAGACTGTTGCAAGTAATATTTCAGGACAAGCTTAAAGCAAAAAGAGGGTCAGGCAGAAGACGTCACTCCTGGGTGAACAACTTACGAGACTGGTTCAGTCTCAGTTCGATACAGCTTTTTCGTATTGTTGCTGATAAAGTTAGGATAGCTCTGTTAATCGCTAAGTATTTACGAAAGTTATTTATATTGTGATTATTTGTAGTAACGATATTTAGTTCTATATAATAAATAGGTTCATAAAATGAAATTTATAGAATTATAATTATAATTAGCACCTTACAATCCCGCATTTTTATAAGCAAAGTATAAGAAATTACACAGGCCAACGTTTGAAAAACTTTTTTAATAATTTTACCTGATTCCTCTGTTTTTTGGTATGCTGAGTCCGAAAATAATAATAAAAAAGTCATATCACAGACCAATTTTTCACATTTTAATATTCAGAATATGAAAAGTTTATTTTTTATCATTCGAATGTTATTAGGTTGGCAATAAAATCAGAATTTATAAGGTTGGCAGTAAAATCAAATGGTATTAGGATGGTAGTTCCGATAAATGTCACAGCTGTTTGTTTTCTTCCAGTTAATATAACCTCGCATTACAGCGTTTAACCCATGTGCTTTAATTCACACTCAAAGTATGGCTAATCGTGGTTGTAAAACTCTCCCAACACTTTTTTGTTATATATGTGGTGAGTTTTTAGTCAAAAAACATCAAAGAAACGTTACTGACTTTGTAAAAAAGTATATTTTGCATATTTTGGTGTAGAAATCGGTAATCAAGAAACTTAGGAAATGGTATGAGAAAGAAAAGAAAGCTTTTAGAGTTGCAGTACCCATGGTACGGAGAGAGTAAGAAAATCATTGAAATGATTGTTATTTCTGCAGCGTTGATGTTTCTGTATATTACTCCAAAAATGAGAAAGTAATTGTCTACCCTAACTTTACTTCAGCTAATCGGCTGGTAGGACATGGACCGGGACTTCCTGTCCCCTGAGCCACCTCAATCTATTGATGAGGTTTTACAGTCCAGTCCTTAATTTAATGAAAGTCGACCGGATGATGATGAGTTATGTTTACGAAAAATATATTTTTTTGAATAATAGCAGCGTCATTTCTGACCGAGGCCAGGTTATCATCCTCGTAGAACAAAAAAATCTAGGCCACCAAATTTTGTATACATATTTGGTAAATATCGAACTACTATTCGTAGCAACTGAATTTATTTGTTACAATGCGAAGTGTTCTAGGCTAACTAGTTATAAATACTAGTATAGTAGTAGTATCATATTTATCATGTACTGCGGCTCTGCCTGCGTACATTTCACGATTTGCATCAGTTACAAAAATCCCATTATTAGTCTGCTTACTAGTAACACAAACTAACCTCTCAAGATTTATATGTTTTTTTTTTTACAAGAATCTGTGTTTTGTTTATTAAGTTTTTAAGCAGAAATAATATTATATGCATTCTGGTTTTTCAATTTCGAAATAGCTTCATAGATGTCGCAAAGTGTACGAGATTTTACTGGCTTTGAAATGAAAATTCTGCCCTATTGTTTTGTTTCCGTACCTAATTTAAACAAATATAAGAGAAAATCGGGTCAGATAATACTTAGAGGACGCACTAAAATTGGATTATTTGTTCTCGAGCTATTTGGTCATATCTATATACGCCTACTTTGAGAGTAGTATTTCAAAGTTTTATTAAAATAGCTTTATTTTGACTTTTTTTCACGTACAGATTTAGAAAAAGTATTTCGTCTGATTTATAAATAGAATGTTCTGGAACTTTGTGGAAATTCTGTTTATTGGGAAATGTGTTATTTCCGTCTAATTCGTAAGTAAAATGATGTATTTTAATCAGTCTTCACATAGAATGTTAAATTTTTTTATAAAAACAGTGTTTAGTCTGACTGTAATTCAGCTGTAGCTTTACACTTCCTAGTATTCTTCGTATTTCGTCTGACTTAGAAAGATCTTGTCCTAGAATTTTGCAAAATTGTGATTTTTGATTGATTACCACATTAAACGCTCTAGAAAACTACAATTACAAACTTTATAAATATAGAATATTTTGAATGATTTCTTGTCAGTATGTTCTAAATATTTGTAAAACTGTACTGCTTTCAACTGTTGTAATTTCAGTGTTTTATAATTTAAATAACCGGTCAAGTGCAAGTTGAACTTGCGCAATTAGTGTTCCGTACGTTGATTGCTTTTAAAATAAAAAATCTTGTTACAGAGGTATAAAATGATCAGTGACTTCACAAAACACACCCCAAATGAGTTTTCAACAAAGTTTGTTTCCAATCTTTACTGGAATGTTTGTTTTTTTTTTATATACCAGATAAATTATTAAAGGTCATGCACTTGTGATAATTTTCGTTCAATCTACACAGCTTTTTTTCAAAATTTTTTGATAAGTAGTTTTCGAGAAAAGGCGGGGGGACAGCGATTTTTCGAGATTTTTTAAAAATAATACAAAGAAAAGTGCTCGTAAGTATTATATTATATATATATATATATATATATATATATATATATATATATATATATATATATATATATATATATATATATATATTTTTTACTCGTGTTTTCACAAGCTTTCATTTGACACCACACTCGATGACCTAGTAAAAATTTTTTTTTTCACTTCCGATTTTACCCCCCCAACACTAACCCTTTATGTCAAAATTTAACTCTTAAAACTACATGGCTCTGATGAGGCCATCAATTCCTATATTATTACCAAATTTCAACTTTCTACGTCAAATAGTTTCGGAGAAATTCGAGTGTGACAGACAGACAGACATACAACAGACAGACACCGAAGTGATCTTATAAGTGTTCTGTACTGAACACTAATAATGTATTTGGACTAAAATTAACATAAAGTTTTGTAAAAAACTTTATATATTACATGGGGTGAAAAGTTCCTAGACTTTTGAAGAAAAAAATTCCGTTTTTGCCAAAAATCGTATAGTACAATTTGTGGAATTCTCTAAAATAATCTCTTTTCCTTGAGCCACTTTTTCAAATTTGGAAAGAGGTAATAATCGCTGGAGGCCAAATATAGTAAATACGGCGGAAGAGGCAACAATTCATAGCCCAATTTCACCATCGATTTTTTGGAGTTGTCAACTGGTGCATTGTCTTGATGAAATAACCCTTTTTGCTTCGCTAAATACTGTCTTTTTTTTCTTGATTTCACCATTGAAACGGTCTAAGAAACCAACGTAATAGTCTCCAGTGGTTGTTCGCCCCCCGTTCTCAATATAGTCGATCAGTATTACTTCAATGGCATTCCAAAAAATATTTCCTAAAATCTTTCCAGCTGATGTTGAGGTTTTTGGACGCTCTGGTTGGCTTTCATGCTTTCCAGCGACACTGCGGATCGCCTGTTGGACTAAGGCGTGTAGTGGTGTATCCACGGTTTGTCCATTGTTACGAATTGACGCAAAAACTTCTTTGGAGTACTTCGAAACAGTGCCAAACAGCATTTTGAATCTTCGACACGTTGCTGTTCTTGATCAATTGTGATAGTGCGCAGCGGGCACATAGCTTTTATGCCTCACACGTTCTGTTGATATTTTTCCTCTCACTTCCACTTTGCGGTCATTCAGAACAATATGGTGGATTTTTTTTTTTTTTTTTTTGTGTTTTTTGCCGTCCGGAACGTGGTGCATCACCGGTGCTTGTACGACGCATTTAAGTTCACTAAACCTTGGACGTATAGTTTGCTTTCGACAGAGTAGATGAGCCAAAACACTTCTCAAGTCATTCTTGGGTTCTGGGTATATATTTTCATATCAAAAAGCAACGTTTAATTAACACACGAAATTATTTTTGTTCCAGCGTTTTCGCAAAAATCAAAAGTAGCGTTACTCAAACAGCTGTACACACAAAAAATAATAGACATAATGTCATGAATTTTACACGAATCTTCTGAGAATTGGCCCTAATTGAAAATCGTATGTGGTTTTTTTTTGTTTGAGCTGCCATCTCTCGGAAAGTCTTGGGACTTTTTACCCCATGTAGTAAACTTAGTATTTTCTCTAATTTATAAAGCATATCAATCGTTGATTTTGCTTATACATCTACATTTTAGTCTTCGGCTAACACCAGCGAATTAGTTCATCTGCCTCTTAGCGCAACTGATATACTTGACGGAAAATTGTATGATGGTAATTATTATCACTTAGAATGTATATGCCCTCAAGTCTGTTCTTGTTATTTATGATCTGCCTCCAAAATTACTTGGGTGTATTGCAGTCTAGCACACATAAAATTCAGTCACACCCTGCATAATTTAAATTGGATGTTTTTGGTGCAACTTGTATTGCAGGATATTTTTTAAGGAGCAACCAATCACATAAAACAAAAATCATATTTAAAAAAAAAACACGAACTCTAATTGGCTTGTTAGTACTAAATTGAAATGGTAGTGACACTGCTAAAAAATATTCTCCGATTTTAATGATTCAGTTTTGAGTTGAAAGAAGCAAAAAAGGCATTTTCAGGGCAGAAATTTAATGGAAAATTTATTCCGAAGAAAATTATGTAAATTTTGAAAAACTTCATTTAAATAATTTACGTAACGTAAAGTGAAATCTTGATATCGTCTCGCTAGAGGGCTGCCAAGGTAAATTATTATCCAATTCTAGTACTTAATTTAATTGCTGTCAATTTCCCTTGTTTTGAAGTCGTTTGCCAAAAAATGAGAAGGTAAATTGTAAAATGTATAATTTTTTTAAATTTATATCAGCAAAGACGTCTACTGATTACTTTCGAATGGTTTATTCTATCTACTATAAAGTCTCTCTCATCGAAGCCGGTATTAAATATGTAAATTTCGCTGTACAAATATAATATGGAAATACAAACACTAAGAGTTTTTTTTTTATTTTTTTTTTTTTTAAGTACTTTTAATAAGTTAGAGTCACAGATAAAGTTTTTAGCCTGTCTAATTAAAAATCATCATAGTCATTTTTTCCGACGCTTTAAACATAATAAATAATCTCTAAGAATATAGATTTACATGAAAAATAGATAAAAATACATAAACTTCAATTCATGTACGTTATAAAATCCTTCATAAAACAATATCTTTTTAAGTTTCTTTTTAAAACTGGTAATGCCTAATCTTTTAGAGACATACGAGGTATGACAGGAATGAGACTGATGTGATAAAAAAATTTATTTATTTTTTTGAGTCGGCTGTAGTGTGTTCGTTAAAGTAGTTTTCTTCTGCTTGCACACACACTTATACTAACGCGCCTGCCACTGCTGGTAACTTTTCTGTGTTATTTAAGACTCTGGTCACAGCAATTTTGGATATTTTTTGTTGTTTGAAAATATGTATTCCTTGACTGCCAATTTGACTTTTGGGAATAAAAAAAGTCACACGGGGCGAGATACGATGAATAAGATGGCTGTGGTAGTGCTGAAATGCGTTTTGAGGTAAAAATTGCTGTACAGACAATGCAGAATGACATGACGCATTATCGTGATGAAGAATCCGCGTATCAACAATGTTTGGACGGACACGGAGGACACATTTTCGAAGTCATTTTCTAGAATTTCTTTGTAGAAATATTGATTAACTGTTTGTTCAGGAGGCACCTACTCTTTATGAACAACGCCTTTAGAATCGAAAAAACACACACAATTATGCATTTCACTTTTGACTTTGACATGCGCGCTTTTTTTGGTTTGGGTGATCCCTTGGAACATCATTGCTTTGGCGTTTTGTTTCTGGATCATACTGGAAGAATCAACTTTCATCACCAGTGATAACATGATCCAATAACTTTGGGTTGATTTGTACTTGTTCCAACAGATCAGCTGCCAGATCTTCTGTTAATATTAGGCGAACAACTTCCTGATTGCGGTTCACTTCTTTCGCAATCATTTTTCACAGATAATCTTCTATCGGATCGTAGAATTTCACACACTCTGGTCGTGTTAACGTCTCTCCGTGAGGTTGATGGTCGTCCACTGCGGTCTTCGTCTTTAACATTCGTTCTACCTTCACAAAACAGTTTATGCCAACGAAAAACTTGAGCTCTTGACATAACCTCATTTCTAAAAGCCTTCTGAAGTTAACCGTAAGTTGTCCTCGTATTCTCACCGAGTTTAACAATAAAAGAAATGGCATATTGTTGTGCAATTGATCGCGATTCCATTTCCGTGACGAGAGACAAAAATACGTGTTCATTTATTACACCGCTAGTCAAAACTAAGATGTTGCACGGATGTGCCGCTTGGACTATTAGTGGCGTGAAGATCAAGGTGTGTGATGGAGTGTCTATAAACGCTGCAGGGTTGCTACGTTTCGCTTAAAAAATCACTCTCAATACTTTATTGTCGCACCTCGTATATATATATATATATATATATATATATTATATATATATATATATACACATATATACATATATGTATGAAGGTCAGTAAAAGGGCTTTACTGGTAACAACCAACAGAGTGAACAAAAAGTCTTAGTGTTAGTAATTGTAGTTTAATTCTAATATCGAGCTTTCGATGCCAATTCGTACATCGTTTTCAGGACTGAATAATCACAGTTGGCTCTCTGTCC
>JAHKBH010003812.1:0-13195 GCA_019049505.1 Pachyrhynchus sulphureomaculatus
TTGAGGATCTTTTTTTTTTTTTTTACCCTGTGAGATGTTGTTTGTCTCCACCGCTTGTGCACAATTTTTCTTGTCAGCCTTCCAGCCTTTATATTTCTGATAATTGATATTGAGTGAATCCTGATTTTTAAACAGAACTAAAAAGAAATTAAAACACACACTAGCTCAAGTTTACCTGTCTAAGTAGTGAAATATGGGTAAGAGATAATTGTGTTACGGTCTTTTGTGGGAATATATTTCTTATTTTTTTTATAAAAAGCATATTTAGCTGTACAAGTGTTTTTAGGCTTACCATTTCTATTTAAAGAATAGAAAGTGATCTTAACCTTCAGTATTAAAAAAAATGAAAACAATACTGAAAGGTGTTTTTTATGGATATGTTAACTGAAAAGTATTCTATACTAGTACAAACTTTCGCTTATCTACTGAATAAGAAAAACTTGGTTATTCAGTTTGAGAACTACTAGCTTTAAATCACCAAAAAAGGAGAATTTGGATTCCTATGGCATTAAAATAAATTAGTTAAATAAGTTTCTAACCGTTGGCAGTTTTCTGGGTTTACAAAAAATTTTAGGCCTAACACGTAGTTATGACGATTTAAAATTCTAAACTCTGACTACTCCGTAAGACGAAACAATAGTGCTTTTCACTTCACTTTTTATGTCAGTTCAAATTGGCTGGTTAAGGCACTACTCAGGGATAAGTCCCGTATGGAAGGATGTTTTGGTAAATTACTGTTTTTATTTCGGCTCGGAATGGAACACGACCGATTTCACACTTTTCCTAGTTAACACTTAGAGAGCCCACTACGGCTTTTCGTTAAAACACTTGTGCTTTATTTAGCTCTCCATGATTGGTTGTTTTGAGCCTTTACTGCTAGCTCTGTCGAGGAAGCCTACTTGGCGGCTCCGATGTGAAAATTGGGCACTGGCTGCGGCGTGATGGTACTCAGCCTCGGCGGCTAGATGGAAATAAGCCAGAAGACAGTAGTTTATCTTCGGACCCTTAAAATAAACCGTGCGAACTCTGCCTGTAATATGGCGACGCCGGAACTCCAAAACTGCAGGATACACACATTTCACCCATCAGCGGCGGCGTAGCGGTAGATATTCGGTCAGAAAACCGCACGCACAGCACTTCTTATATAACCGAACGGCTGGAATCTCTGATTAAATATACGATTTCGATACCAAAAATGAAAATAAGTACAATCTTGAAGTGAAAATCAGGTAACATTACATGGTCTGTTAAAATCTAGGAAAAAATGAATGTTACATTAACGCCCACCAAACCCCCTTCCAAAAAGAAATAGGACTACAAAACTAGTCTCATTAAACTTAGGCTACTTTATGAAAAGGTACAAAGTGGTACACTATCATCTTAATACTAAGGTCAGAACTTTTAAAACAAAAGTACAAACTTCGGACCTTACTACTTAGACTTAATTCAATTAGCACTAATATTAAGTACAAGGAAAACCAAATGAAAAATTCTTTACATGTACATAAGAATCTTATAAACTAGACTTAACTTAATTAAGCACTAAGGTTAAGTACATCAAAAAGTATATAAAAATCCTTGCATGAACATAAGAAATACCTTTTCAAAGTAACAATCGCGGTCTTCTTATATAAAAGAATCAGCTCTGTTATTTGTTTAACAAAACAAAAAAAAAATAACTTTGTCTAGACTCTTGTCTAAATCAAAAAAGTGAACTGAAACAAAAGTATTGAACACCCCCCATAAAATATTTTAAGGATCTGTCTGAAAATTTTCTTATTTCAGCTCAAAAAAAGCAAAAATTTATAAAAATTTCTTAAATAAAGAAAAATAAAAAAAGCTGATATTCTAGTGCAAACACTTACGCATAAAAGAAAAAAGTCTTGTCAGATAGAAGCCATTTAGCACTAGGCCAAAAAAAATATAAATATCTGGATAAATATCCAGACAAACGCTCGGGAAAAATCGCTATCAATGCTCTAGCTCATCGCTAAGAGAACATTCCAAATCTAGTATCACTTACTAGTCGCACTCAGAAAATAATCGCACTCTATCGCGCAATGTCGACGTCCTAAGACATCTAGACATGCTAAAATCGCTAGGGAAAACGCTCTGGTTGATACGCCAGAAAACACGTCCGCTTATCGCCAACAAAACACTCTGGTATCATCGCCAGAAAAAAACTCGGCTCCTCGCCAAGAAAAAACACTCGGTAAATAGTCCTCGACTACACAAAGCCTGCGTTCTAAAAGAACAATCTCGCCATTAACATAGTGAGCAGCTATAAAAGCTAACAATATCCACGTATAGGCACAGTGAAATAGCTATAAAAGCTAAAATTCACTCTAAACACAGTGAATAGGCTATAAAAGCTAAAATTCAGCCAAACTGAATGATCCTGCTTCAAAAAGCAATGTTCACAAAGGAACAGAATGATAGTCTGCGCACAACTAACATTCAAGGAAACATTCCCAACATAACTATATGAGGACAGCAAGTCTCGAAATAGGACCCCTAAAGTCATAATCCTAAATATAGGAGTCCATAAGCAAAACGATCTCAAAACCTCGCATTTTTGAGCACATGCCCTCAGGCAACCAACATACACCGAAATATATACAGAAATATGTACAGAAATATATACAGAAATACATACAGGAGTTCAAATCCCAAACTCTTGGTTATGATAACTCCATACTGAGCTTGTGAAAGCCTCTTAGCAAAAGCTAATCAAATCTTCGGCACATCGCACCCAAAGTGACAAATCTGGGGGTGGCTACACAGAGATATAAACATTAACCAGCATTGCGCTTCTCCAAGTTGCATGAAGAACCCTCGTGTACTGGGTCTCGCCCTAGAACAACAGAACGAAAAAACATTCAATCCATCCCACATAAACAGGAGACAAACACCTCACCACGATATACTGAATGGTGGAGACAATAAAATACAGAATTGGTGACCCTGGTGTCCACCAACAAAAGGGAGTAGATTATAGCATCACTAAACTGAAACGGTGTCTACCACACCACCATAAGTCAAAAAATTTAATCAATAGGGTGTTCCGAAACACACTACTGCTAACAGCCTGTCACCACTAATAGGCTAATTGGAGCTGAGGTCGACTACAGTAGCTAGTTCTCCTTTGGTTCAAATAGAAATAACCATTGGGTAACAAAACCCCTAAAGGGTCCCCAAGGTCAAACGTTCACCCCCCATAGACTACCCTTCCAATCAGTCTGTTCCTCAGGAAGACTAACTCCCTGCCCAAACGTCGTAACGGCATCTGTTAGCACCCGGTGCATCACAGCCTGTAAAAACAGATAACTCATGGGGATACAACCAAAAAGGTTTTATAAGGTTAACTTAACCAAGCTTCCAACGGAAATTTCCAAAAAACGAAAAATGAGCTTTTAAAAAGCTACTGAAGCAAAAATTTTGCCTCTATTTTTCGGTGGCAACGCAACAAAAAACTGTTGAAGACGACAAGAGCTTTTCCAGCTTAATCAGAGAAACAAGAAGAAAACATCCCGTTGACAGCTAAATATATTCGATCATGGTGTTAATCGTCTTCCTAGACAATAGCCTCTAGAAGAAACTGCTACAGGTATCAGGCATAACCGTTTTCTGTCAGCCCCAAACTCCTAGATTACCTCTTGGAAATCTAAAAATTCGGTTAGGAACTTCCTTCACTGCGCTTAGCCTCTCTTGACAAGGTTCTCATCTCGGTATCAGATTTTTGATCATTTCTTTGTGAAACGACTGTCTTAGTCTGCTCTCTCATCTCTTGTTAATGATCAGCCTTTAGTTTCTCCTGCAGAACTTCAATTTTCTATCAATCTGAGTAGTAAACCGAAAAAAAACTTCAACATAACGCCTATGAGTCCATGCAAAAAAATTTTTTTTAAAAAAATTAGTGACTCAAAGGTAACGTTTAAACGGCTCTGAAAAAAAATAGAAAATACCTCAGTTTGTCAATTCAGAAGAAGATCTAAATCAAAATAATCCAAGTCTTAGACTTACTGGATAAACCAAACTCAATTTTACTCTTAATTGCACCCAACATATACCACTAAGGTAATAGAAATACACCCACTCGGGTAACAAACTTTGAAATGTGCTCATAGAAATTTTGACTCTACATCACACTACACGAGCTACATCTTGCGCTTGTCCTAACTCAAGATCACCTTGGATTGCCTCTAATCAAAATTTCGCTTCCAAGTGTCAAGAACTGGATATTATTTGGGGTCCATAAGCAAATCAAATCCCGCGACCCACCGACATACCAGTCTTAATGATATATCCTGAGTGTGACTCCTTCGCAAGCTCGCAAAACTGAGTCCGATGCTAAACATCAACCACAATCAACCTAAGTTTGGGATATGGCCAATACCCAAAACCTTAGCAATTAAACAATAAAAGTAAGCTATTTTCTGCTCAACTTTTATAACAGTCAAAAAAAACGAGGTCGTCACCTCTACAGAGCAACATCAAAAAAAATTTAAGCAATTAAGATAATGTAAATATAAATCATTCTTCTTCTGACAAACTTTCACTAGGGTTAGGTTCATTGAATGGTTTTAAGTCTTTAATATGGCCATCGTCCTATTTTAGTCCCACTAAAAATTACTAAAACCATAAACTAAATCTGAAATCTTTTTCTCTAATCACGCAATGCACATAACTTAGGTACCAACTTAGATGTGAATTTATCTGCTGCACTGGAAAGAATTTTATTTTTTTTCGCCAAACGTAATCACCTATATTAAAGGCAAAATGTAAAACTTACTGTTCCGTTTTTTCATAAGCCTTATGTATCCTACTACGCACGTCGGTGAAAAATAACTTTTAAACCCTTTAAATTTTTCGCTGTCAACATTGACATTGGATAAACTTGTACACGAAATCATTTTCCACTTTCCACTGCGGAAAATTTTCAGGAAATTCTTTAATTTGCTGCCGTAAATTGTCGTACCATGGTCAATTCGATCTATGTCAACTGTATCAATTCTTACGCCAATCTCTGCATTAAGACTGTCTTCATCCGCTGTATGATCATGGGATTCTTGAACAAAGCGTCAGGAATAATATTGTGGACTCCTTTTCTATGAAATTAAATTAAATGTATGTTGTCCAGCCTAATCGCCCAAACGCGCTAGTTTGCCACTAGGGTTTTTAATTGAATTAAGCCACAATAAACTATAATGATCTGTTATGACCGTGAAAGGAACACCTTCTATGTAAGGTCGAAACTTTTCGATGTTAAAGAGTACTGCTAAACATTCTTTTTCAAACACCGAATAGTTACGTTCAGCCTTTGATAAAGTTCTACTGGCATACGCTATCACTCTTTCCTCACCATTGATTTTCTGTGTTAGGACGCCCCCTAAACCGGTATTAGAAGCATCACTAGAAATATAAAACTGTTGGGGAAAATCTGGTTGGGGATAAAATGGGAGCTGAAACACAATAGCTCTTTAATCTTTATAAAAGATTCTTCGGCTGCCTTTGTCCAATCTATCGATTGTCCTTTTTTTCGTCCTTTCAAAAGATGATTAATAGGCGACAACAAGGTAGAAAAATTCTCGATAAAACGTCTATACCATGAACACATTCCTACGAAAACGCTTAACTTCCGTAGTATTAGTAGGTCTCGCATAATTAACCATGCTTGCTACTTTATCCGGGTCGGTACGCAAGGAATTTGAGCCTACAATATAGCCTAAAAACTTTAGAGAAGTTTTGAAAAAATCACATTTGCTCAAATTTATCGTCAGTCCGGCCTCTTTCAATTTATCTTTTACTTCTTTAAGTAAGCGAATATGCGATTCGAAGTCTTCCGATGTTACTAAAATATCATCGAGATAGGTAAAAATATGTGGCTCATATTTCGGACCAAATATAGCGTCTACTAAACGTTGCTGAGTTTGAGCAGCGTTCTTTAGACCAAACGGCATAGTGACGAACTGAAATAGACCTCGGCCTACTACTGCAAAAGCGGTCAGTCTTTTCCTTAGAGGATTTGTTAAAGGAATTTGCCAGAAAGCCTTTCTAAGATCTATCGAGAGATACATACTTAGCATTCCTGAGTGATGTCAAAATTCTGTCGATGTTCGGTAATGGGTAGTTATCAAATTTGCTGATCTTCGTTGAGCTTTCTTTCCGTCATAGCTTAGACGATGTCACTCCGAGTTTCAAACATTTCGTCTAACCCCTTATTTAATACTTTTTGACATATACCGGGAGACATGGCGATGGGCCTTGTCTTCTTACAGGACAGCATCAGCCGTATCCTATAGACATCGTCGATGTTCGGTAATGGATAGTTTATCAATTTGTTGACCTCGTTGAGCTTTCTTCCGTCATAGCTTAGACGAAGTCACTCCGAGTTTCAACATTTCGTCTAACCCCTTATTTTATTCGTTCGGCCTAACCTATCTTTGACTACTTATTTCATTGAAAGAGCTTATTACGTTTTCTGCGTTTAAGCGTTCCGTCCGCGAGAGATCATCTAGGGTACATAGACGCGAGAAAAGGTTTTCTAAAGAAACTTTCTGAATAACAATCTTTAAAACTTGTTTGAGAATTGACTTCTAGGGACTAGTGGATACCACGAATTATTCTTTAAAATTTACTAAAATTTCCGAATTTTTGTGCAAAAAATCACATCCTAAAACCAAAGTATGTGATAGAGAAGGTACTACTAGAGCAGAGATTACTAAACAATGACCATTGCAGACTAGCGGCAACTCAACCGTACCTAAAACTTTTAGACGGCTGCCATCTGCAGTGGTAACACTTCTATTTTCGACATGGCATATTTTTATACTTAAACGACTTAAAATTTTAATACCATTCTGACCTACAACGGAGGCATTTGCACGAGAGTCAAATAAAGCCGAGAAATTTGACACCTAATAGATTTATCTTGATATGCGGTCGGTTATCTAAATATTATATGCACGAATAAAGGAGACATGTCACCATTTGGAGAAGCAGGAGTTTTAACTTGAAAAGGAGAATTTTTATTAGACTTAAAAAAAAACTAAAAACTTTTTGTAACTATTTAGTCCAATCTGATCTATTGGAATATTTCTTTACTTAAGATCCTCGTTAGAATCTTTCTTTTATCCGCGACCGGACGTTCTGAGAAAGTACGACGGATTTTTCAGTTCATAGTCTAATTCATTTTCCAGTAGGTGATTGACTTTAAAATTGAATGCTTCCATGATAAATGTAATAAAATGTTAAAAGAATTGTTTAAAAAATCGTAAAAATATTTCTCCTGTGCTCCCAAAGTCTAAATAAAATAAAATATGTAAAGGCACTTAAAATATGTAAACTTCTTTTACTAAACATTAAAAAAAATCTTCGACAATTTCAAAAAAAATTTCTAAGTATTGCCTTGTATTAAAATTCTTTTACCAAATATGTTAAGAATTTCCAACAAAAAAATCTCAAATACCGTTTCGTATCAGCAAAGTATTTTTAATATTCATGCAAAACTTCGGTGAGAAGAAAGAACAGTTTTTTGTTCGGTTAACCGCAAAATAAATCTAACACTGCAAAAATTAAAGTAAACCAGCACATCTGACTAATCTGAACTATAAAGCTAGCTTTTTAAGAAAAAAACAGGGATCACTTATCTTAGAGTCAATTAACAAAATTCAAAATATCTATACCACCATCAGATAAATTGAAATAAAAAAATTCTACAAAATTTCCTGCTTTTGTCTTATGCTATAGTGTAGTTTCGTTTAATAAATATTATGAAATAAAAATATCGCAAAGTTAGAGCTTTTACTTTGTCATCGAAAGCTAGTACATGAACCCTTTTAAAAAATAAAATTCCAAAAAAGCCCCGCGTTGACAGCGCTATTTTGTAGGGTGTGAACTTACCCGCTTTTTGAGGCTGTCATTTTGTAGCCTATGAAAAAGGTGTTTAATTGCGCCCCAGTAGACTGCGTCATTTTGTACCGTTTGAAAATTTGTTGCCCAAGCTTGGGCGTAATTTTGTTAACATGCTAAACTGTCCTCAGTTTGAGGCATCTTTTTTTTTTTTTTTTTACCCTGTGAGAAGTTGTTTGTCCCACCGCTTAAGCACAATTTTCTTGCAGCCCCGCTTAATTTCTGATAATGAATTGAGTGAATCCTGATTTTAAAAGAACTAAAGAAATTAAAACGCACACTAGCTCAGTTTTCCTTGGTAGAGAAATATGGGTAAGAGATAATTGTTTTACGTCTTTTTGGAATTATTTTCTATTTATTTTTTAAAAAAGCTTTAGCTGTACAATTTTTTTGGGCACCATTCCATTTTAAATAGAAAGGATCTAACTTCAGGTAAAAAAATGAAAAAATACTGAAGTGTTTTATGGATATTACTAAAAAGAATTATACTAGTACAACTTTTCTATCCTGAAAAGAAAAAATAGGTATTCAGTGAGACATAGCTTTAATCAACAAAAAAGAGAATTTATTCATGATTTTAAAAATAAAAAGTTCTAACCTTTGCAGTTTTACTGGATTACAAAAAAATTTTTAGCCTAACAGGTAGTTATGACATTTAAATTCTAAACTTGACTACTGCCCCGAAGACGAAAAATAGTGCTTTTCACTTCACTTTTTTAGCTCAGTTCAAATTGCTGTTAAGGCACTACTCAGGGATAAGTCTATGGAAGGATGTTTTGGTAACTTACTGTTTTTATTTCGGCTTCGATGGAACACGACCGATTTCACACTTTTCTAGTTAACACTTAGAGAGCCCACTACGGCTTTTCGTTAAAAAACTTGTGCTTTATTTAGCTCTCATGATTGTTGTTATGAGCCTTTACTGCAGCTCTGTCGAAGGAAGCCTACTTGGCGGCTCAGATGAAAATTGGCCTGGCTGCGGCTTGATGGTACTCAGCCTCGGCGGCGCTAGATGGAAATAAGCCAAGACGAGTAGTTCTTTCGGACCTTAAATAAACCGTGCGAACTCTGCCTGTAATGGCGAATGGCGACGCCGGAACCAAAACTGCGGATACACACATTTCACCAATCGCGGCGTAGCGGTAGATTCGGTCAGAAACCCGCACAGCACTCTTATCATACCGAACGGCTTGGAATCTCTGATTAATATACCGTTCGATACAAAAAATGAAAATAAGTACAATTTAAATATTTTAATTTTTAATTTATTTTAAAATTTCGGTGATTTCATGTGTATTGCGAAGCCTTAAAGACCAAAAATAAAATTCCTTAGCAGTTAGCGACATACAGTTTGAACAGGGTTATACAAAAAGACTTTCTTTAACATGTATTGTAGCAGAGAATGTGCGAGGAAGCCTGGTTCTTGTATAAAAATATATTAATTTTTAATTTATTTTAAAATTTCGGTGATTTCATGTGTTTTGCGAAGCCTTAAAGACCAAAAATAAAATTCCTTAGCAGTTAGCGACATGCAGTTTGAACAGGGTTATACAAAAAGACACTCTTTATCATGTTTTGTGGCAGAGATTGTGCGAGGAAGCCTGGTTCTTGTATAAAAATATTTTAATTTTTAATTTATTTTAAAATTTCGGTGATTTCATGTGTATTGCGAAGCCTTAAAGACCAAAAATAAAATTCCTTAGCAGTTAGCGACATGCAGTTTGAACAGGGTTATACAAAAAGACATTCTTTAACATGTTTTGTAGCAGAGATTGTGCGAGGAAGCCTGGTTCTTGTATAAAAATATATTAATTATTAATTTATTTTAAAATTTCGGTGATTTCATGTGTATTGCGAAGCCTTAAAGACCAAAAAAATAAAATTCCTTAGCAGTTAGCGACATGCAGTTTGAACAGGGTTATACAAAAAGACACTCTTTAACATGTTTTGTAGCAGAGATTGTGCGAGGAAGCCTGGTTCTTGTATAAAAATATTTTAATTTTTAATTTATTTTAAAATTTCGGTGATTTCATGTGTATTGCGAAGCCTTAAAGACCAAAAATAAAATTCCTTAGCAGTTAGCGACATGCAGTTTGAACAGGGTTATACAAAAAGACATTCTTTAACATGTTTTGTAGCAGAGATGTGTGCGAGGAAGCCTGGTTCTTGTATAAAATATTTTAATTTTAATTTATTTTAAAATTTCGGTGATTTCATGTGTATTGCGAAGCCTTAAAGACCAAAAATAAAATTCCTTAGCAGTTAGCGACATGCAGTTTGAACAGGGTTATACAAAAAGACATTCTTTAACATGTTTGTAGCAGAGATTGTGCGAGGGAAGCCTGGTTCTTGTATAAAAAATATTTTAATTTTTAATTTATTTTAAAAATTTCGGTGATTTCATGTGTATTGCGAAGCCTTAAAGACCAAAAATAAAATTCCTTAGCAGTTAGCGACATGCAGTTTGAACAGGGTTATACAAAAAGACATTCTTTAACATGTTTTTGTAGCAGAGATTGTGCGAGGAAGCCTGGTTCTTGTATAAAAATATTTAATTTTTAATTTATTTTAAAATTTCGGTGATTTCATGTGTATTGCGAAGCCTAAAAGACCAAAAATAAAATTCCTTAGCAGTTAGCGACATGCAGTTTGAACAGGGTTATACAAAAAAAGACATTCTTTAACATGTTTTGTAGCAGAGATTTGTGCGAGGAAGCCTGGTTCTTGTATAAAAATATATTAATTTTTAATTTATTTAAAATTTCGGTGATTTCATGTGTATTGCGAAGCCTTAAAGACCAAAAATAAAATTCCTTAGCAGTTAGCGACATGCAGTTTGAACAGGGTTATACAAAAAGACATTCTTTAACATGTTTTGTAGCAGAGATTGTGCGAGGAAGCCTGGTTCTTGTATAAAAATATTTTAATTTTTAATTTATTTTAAAATTTCGGTGATTTCATGTGTATTGCGAAGCCTTAAAGACCAAAAATAAAATTCCTTAGCAGTTAGCGACATGCAGTTTGAACAGGGTTATACAAAAAGACATTCTTTAACATGTATTGTAGCAGAGAATGTGCGAGGAAGCCTGGTTCTTGTATAAAAATATTTTAATTATTAATTTATTTTAAAATTTCGGTGATTTCATGTGTATTGCGAAGCCTTAAAGACCAAAAATAAAATTCCTTAGCAGTTAGCGACATGCAGTTTGAACAGGGTTATACAAAAAGACATTCTTTAACATGTTTTGTAGCAGAGAATGTGCGAGGAAGCCTGGTTCTTGTATAAAAATATATTAATTATTAATTTATTTTAAAATTTCGGTGATTTCATGTGTATTGCGAAGCCTTAAAGACCAAAAAATAAAATTCCTTAGCAGTTAGCGACATGCAGTTTGAACAGGGTTATACAAAAGGACATTCTTTAACATGTTTTGTAGCAGAGATTGTGCGAGGAAGCCTGGTTCTTGTATAAAAATATTTTAATTATTAATTTATTTTAAAATTTCGGTGATTTCATGTGTATTGCGAAGCCTTAAAGACCAAAAATAAAATTCCTTAGCAGTTAGCGACATGCAGTTTGAACAGGGTTATACAAAAAGACATTCTTTAACATGTTTTGTAGCAGAGATGTGCGAGGAAGCCTGGTTCTTGTATAAAAAAATATTTTAATTTATTAATTTATTTTAAAATTTCGGTGATTTCATGTGTATTGCGAAGCCTTAAAGACCAAAAATAAAATTCCTTAGCAGTAGCGACATGCAGTTTGAACAGGGTTATACAAAAAGACATTCTTTAACATGTTTTGTAGCAGAGATTGTGCGAGGAAGCCTGGTTCTTGTATAAAAAATATTTTAATTTTTATTTTATTTTAAAATTTCGGTGATTTCATGTGTATTGCGAAGCCTTAAAGACCAAAAATAAAATTCCTTAGCAGTTAGCGACATGCAGTTTGAACAGGGTTATACAAAAAGACATTCTTTAACATGTTTTGTAGCAGAGATTGTGCGAGGAAGCCTGGTTCTTGTATAAAAATATTTTAATTATTAATTTATTTTAAAATTTCGGTGATTTCATGTGTATTGCGAAGCCTTAAAGACCAAAAAAATAAAATTCCTTAGCAGTTAGCGACATGCAGTTTGAACAGGGTTATACAAAAAGACATTCTTTAACATGTTTTTGTAGCAGAGATTGTGCGAGGAAAAGCCTGGTTCTTGTATAAAAAAAATATTTTAATTTTTAATTTATTTTAAAATTTCGGTTGATTTCATGTGTATTGCGAAGCCTTAAAGACCAAAAATAAAATTCCTTAGCAGTTAGCGACATGCAGTTTGAACAGGGTTATACAATCGTGTGGTTCAAATAAGATTGTTCTTTAAAAAAAACATGTTTTGTGTAGCTTAGAGAGCCTTAAAGCGAGGAAAATAAAATTCCTTAGCAGTTAAACATATTTGAACAGGGTTTTTTAAAAAGACATTTTTAACAATTTCGTAGCAGAGATTTCATGTGTATTGCGAAGCCTTTTAAAATTTTCTTACTTAAAGACCAAAAATAAAATTCCTTAGCAGTTAGCGACATGCAGTTTGAACAGGGTTATACAAAAAGACATTCTTTAACATGTTTTGTAGCAGAGATTGTGCGAGGAAGCCTGGTTCTTGTATAAAAATATTTTAATTTTAATTTATTTTAAAATTTCGGTGATTTCATGTGTATTGCGAAGCCTTAAAGACCAAAAATAAAAATTCCTTAGCAGTTAGCGACATGCAGTTTGAACAGGGTTATACAAAAAGACATTCTTTAAACATGTTTTTGTAGCAGAGATTGTGCGAGGAAGCCTGGTTCTTGTATAAAAATATTTTAATTTTTAATTTATTTTAAAAATTTCGGTGATTTCATGTGTATTGCGAAGCCTTAAAGACCAAAAATAAAATTCCTTAGAGGTTAGCGACATGCAGTTGAACAGGGGATACATAAAAAGACATTCTTCTTTAACAATGTTTGTGTAGCAGAGGAATGTGCAGAAGCCTGCGTTTCTTGTATAAAAATATTTTAATTTTTAATTTATTTTAAAATTTCGGGGTGATTTATGTGTATTGCGAAGCCTTAAAGACCAAAAATAAAATTCCTTAGCAGTTAGCGACATGCAGTTTGAACAGGGTTATACAAAAAAAGACATTCCTTTAACATGTTTTGTAGAATGTGCGAGGAAGGCCTAACGGTTCTTGTATAAAAATATTTTAATTTATTAATTTATTTTAAAATTTCGGTGATTTCATGTGTATTGCGA